>CAWUFW010000090.1:0-232500 GCA_963921515.1 Calotriton arnoldi | reverse complement strand
TGAGCTCCGTCCGGCGGGCCCCGGGGTGCGGGAGCCCCCCGTCCTGCAAGCCAGCCGAGGGTCCGGGTGCTGGGGACGGGGGTCCATCAGGGCCCGGGTAGTCTCTCCCCGGCCTGGCTAGGGTTCGGAAGCTGGGACCGGGCCCGGGGCTTGAGCTCCGTCCGGCGGGCCCCGGAGTGCGGGAGCCCCCGTCATGCGAGCCAGCCGAGGGTAAGAGTGCTGGGGACGGGGGACGGGGGGTCCATCGGGGCCCGGGGAGGCTCTCCCCGGCCTGGCTAGGATTCGGAAGCTGGGACCGGGCCCGGGGCTAGAGCTCCGTCCGGCGGGCCCCGGGGTGCAGGAGCCCCCCATCCTGCAAGCCAGCCGAGGGTCCAGGCGCTGGGGACGGGGGTCCATCGGGGCCCGGGGAGGCTCTCCCCGGCCTGGCTAGGGTTCGGAAGCTGGGACCGGGCCCGGGTCTAGAGCTCCGTCCGGCGGGCCCCGGGGTGCGGGAGCCCCCCATCCTGCAAGCCAGCCGAGGGTCCGGGCGCTGGGGACGGGGGTCCATCGGGGCCAGGGTAGGCTCACCCGACCTGGCTGGGTTCAGAAGCAGGGACCGGGCTAGGGTGCGGGGGTGGCAGGCTAACTCCGCTCCGCTGGCGGAGCGGAGTTCTCTGCCCACCCCTAATCACCACCTGGATGAAGAGCAGCTACCTCAAACTGAATTCGGACAATACTGAAGTCCTCATCCTAGGACCCTCAACCTCAGTATGGAATGACTCCTAGTGGCCCTCCACACTGAGAACCCCGCCCACCACCACAGACCACACACGTAACCTTGTCATCATACTGGACTCCTTGCTCACAATAAACCATCAGATCAACGCTGTCGCCTCATCGTGCTTCCACACGCTCTGCCTGCTTCTAAAGACATTCAGATGAATCCCCATCGAATCCAGAAAAACAGTCACCCATGCACTCATCAGCAGCAGACTCGACTACGGCAACCCACTCTATGCCGGCGTCACCCAGAAATTCCTCAGGAAACTTCAGAACGTTCAAAACGCTGCAGCCAGACTGGTCCTCGACATCCCTCGCCACAGCCACATCTCCGAACACCTCCGAGAACTCCATTGGTTCCCAGTGAACAAAAGAATCACCTTCAAGCTCCTCACTCATGCCTACAAAGCCCTCCACGACGCAGGACCAGCATACCTGAACCAGAGCCTCTCATTCCACGTCCCCACCAGACACCTCCGCGCCGACCAGCTGGCTCTGGCCACAGTCCCTCAGATCCACAAGACTAGAACCGGAGGAAGATCCTTCTCCTACCTAGCTGCCAAGACCTGCAACACCCTGTCTACCCACCTCAGACAATCCCCGTCGCTGACCCAATTCAGGAAGAACCTCAAGACCTGGCTCTTCGACTGAACACCTAAGTACAGACGGACCAGCAGCTCCAACCCCAATGTGCCTTGAGACCATCACAGGTGAGGAGCCGCGCTTTACAAACCCTGATTGATTGATTGATGTGTGTGTGTGTGTGTCAGCACCACCAGTGTAACCTCCTTGATGAAGGTGGATTCTCCTGCATTCTGTCTCGATGCCCAAAAGGTTAATTAGTCCAGGAAAGGATACTAATGCTTCATGGACTCACTGTCACAAGCACAGCTACAGATCTATTGCTAACAATATACACAGAGTGAGCTTTGGATCTGTCTCTTTCAACCACTGGCTTTGTTTGATCAACCTCTTTCAGTCAGTGGATTGAGGCTTTGTCCAGTGCTTTGAGTATTCATCTCTCACCTAATTGCACTGGCTGTTTGGATGTATCCTTTTTTCCTCCACTCCAGGGATTGCACTGACTTGCATGAGGGACTACTTTACAACTACAGACCTCTCTGTCTGCTGAGTGTCTCGCTCGATGCTAATGCTGCATGCTTCAGCACATTAAACCGAGGTGTCTTGGCTTGTATTTTTATATAGGGCATCGTAATGTGCTTCAAACGTTTCTAAGCGCAGAGTGCCCTTATCCATTCCATCTTTCTGCACCCTACTCGACTCCAAATACTAGGGGAGGGTGCTGGGGGCAGGAGGGAGGAACTGTTTAGTTCAATTATTATTCTTTTTTTAACAGCGGGTTTGCTTTTACTGTAATGATTTTAATTAATCGAACAGTTAATAACATTCATAGTGCCCAATTTTTTTTTTTTTAAATAAAAATAGACTCCAAATAGTCCATTTAGCAAAAACCACAAAAGCACATCTGCAAACGTGCTAGCTGGCATGTGAAGAGATCATGGGCAATGCGTGTCCCTCAGCATCTCTGGTTGAAGCCACTGATGTACCGCACATCGAAGAACGACCCTCCCCAGCAGAGCGCCGAACAAGGCAGGCACGTGCAGAACTGTTCTGTGCGCAAGTCAGCTAATTAGAAACATCCAAGTGACAACAAGCTCCAAACCGACCCACGTGGACGTGCATGTTTAGGTCTGCCACATATGTCTGAAGGCGAGCGCGTTGAATCGACACCATTGTGCTGATTTTACTCCGGGAGTAGAGTGGGGATGCATAGGTCTGAGTTCATGTTTAACCTGCTTCTCATACCAATATTACAGAGCAATCTGAACCGGAGAGTCCTTAAAAAAAAGACACGCACGTTCCCTCATGTCAGCACTAAAGAGAATTCTAACCTGGTACTAAATACTTGTTGAAGCTTTGTATTTTACGGGAATCACGAAACGGGTTTTTTTTAAATATACTACAAGCTGCTACCTTTTTATCAAACCTTTTTATCAAATCTGATACTGATTCTATGTGTGATTTTAGGCGTTTTACCTGCTAGGCTGCTACCTTTGTTTTAACAATCCGCAATTGTTTTTAGGCTGTAACTGTGTAAATTTGGATTTGAATGTGAATCTCAATTAGCTTGGGGGCAATTCCTAGGTAACTTACCGGAGAGAGGTGACTGCCAGTTCCGGCTGGTCCCTCGGTACGCTCCGTGTGTTGTCGCAGAGAGCGACGTCACTTCCGCATTGACACACTCCGGGGAGTCTGCTGAATGTACTTAAACAGGGGCGCTGCGCGGACGCAGTTGGCTCTAACCTGGTACTAAATTCTTGTTGAAGCTTTGTATTTTACGGGAATCACGAAACAGGGTTTTTTTAAAATATACTACGAGCTGCTACCATTTTATCAAACCTTTTTATCAAATCTGATTCTGATTCTATGTGTGATTTTAGGCGTTTTACCTGCTAGGCTGCTACCTTTGTTTTAACAATCCGCAATTGTTTTTAGGCTGTAACTGTGCAAATTTGAATTTGAATGTGAATCTCAATTAGCTTGGGGGCAATTCCTGGGTAACTTACCGGAGAGAGGTGACTGCCAGTTCCGGCTGGTCCCTCGGTACGCTCCGTGTGTTGACGCAGAGAGCGACGTCACTTCCGCATTGACGCGCTCCGGGGAGTCTGCTGAATGTACTTAAACAGGGGCGCTGCGCGGACGCACAGCGGACGGGCCGCTGGCGCGCCAAAGGCGTGCCTAAGGCAATCCCGTCTGCGCCCGTCCGCGCCCGTCCGCGCCCGAACGGGCCCAGGGGCCAGGACCCCTGGTCCAAAAGTGATTTACTCCATGGAAGATTTGCGCAAATTAAAAGATACAGGCTACACGCCGACCCTACCTGCAGCATTGGTCAATAAGCTTCTGCTAGACAAGCTGTTTGTGGATAAGGGGAGGCAGGAGATGAATAGCACTCAGACTCAGAGCGCTATAGTAGGGGGGGCTGATGCCCCTTCTAGCTTAAGGGCCATCTTATTAAACACACGGTCCCTGCAGAAGCATAATTTGGAAATCTTTGGCCTGCTTCAGGAGAAGGAACTAGATATCCTTGCTCTAACGGAAACATGGCTAGACGAAGCTTCAGGGCCCGACATAGTGGCCTCCCTCCCCCCAGATTATGATGTTCTGACACTCAATCGCCAGGGGAAGAAAAGAGGGGGGGGGAGTAGCAATATTCTGTCGTAAGACTCTGACTAGTGAGAAAATAGTAGAAGAGAGCCTGGACGGGGCGGAGGTCCTGGGGATTAAGATCAGACTAAAATCCTCCTGCCTGACGGTGGTAGTAGTATATCGTCCACCCCGGCCATCCCACTCGTTTAACGATAGGTTTACTGAAGTGGTCAGTGACCTATGCTCCAGATACCAACAGATCTTAGTGATGGGGGACTTTAACTATCACTGGGATCTGACTCCAAGAGATCTGGTGACCAGTAGGTTTGTAGAGGCCATGACCATGCTGGGGTTGAAACAAATTGTGGAGAACCCCACTCACGAGAAGGGCCACACTTTGGACCTTATTTGGACTACGTCTCCCGGTGCGCTACTAACAGATTGTAGACCATGTAGCTGGTCAGAACATTATCTGATCAGTTTTGAGATCCCCGTGCCTAGTCGACCTAACCTCCTACCGCCAGTATGGAGAATGGTACGGAACTGGCACAAGATAGAAGACGTCAGTTTGAGGGAGGCACTACACGAGACAGTGCCCCCAGGGAAACAGTCTGGGGACCCGGATGTGGAGTATGAGAAATTCACGTGCCGGTTGAGGACAGTCATGGACATAGTGGCTCCCGCCCGGAGGGAAAAGATAATGAATAGAGCGAAGGGCGCCCCGTGGTACTCGGCGAAATTAAGAGGGGAAAAACAGGCCCTTCGCCAGTGCGAAAGGCACTGGCGGAAATCATACGATCCGAAAGCCAGAGAGGAATATAAAGAAATTTTAGCTCTCTATAAAACATCTATTATCGCAACGAAATCTGCGTATTATGAGCTAAAGATCAGGGAAGCCACGGATACTCAGAAAGAGACCTTTAATGTGCTTAGGGAGTTGAGCCAGAAAAAGAACAGAGAACGGTTGCCAACCCGGATGATTGCAATAAAATACAGGACTTTTTTTTAGCCAAAGTCAAAGACATCCTCATTGAGATAGGCAACACTAGTATAAGCCCGTGCCCACTCTCAGTGGAAGATCCACCGGACTTCCAGGATGGGACGCTCGCAGGGTTTCCTGCTCTGGACTCAGATGGCTTAGCACACATCATGGCCAAAGTGAAATCAGGGTCACCAGAAGACCCCTGCCCGCCGAGGGTGCTCAAAAGAGTCCTCCCTATGATAGAGCCAGAGACGCTCTCCCTGTTAAACCTCTCCTTGACATCGGGGCAGGTCCCTCTTAAATTTAAGGAAGCTACGGTGACCCCGCTGTTGAAGAAGGCTGGGGCGGACATTCACAACCTGAAGAATTTTCGACCTATTTCCAGACTTCCATTTCTGGCTAAAATACTTGAGCAGCATGTGCTCAGAGCACTGTCTTCTTTCTTGGAGGAACATCAGCTGCTACACATCCGACAAGCGGGCTTCAGGGCCCACAACAGCACAGAGCTGGTGATGCTCTCAGTGCTGGATGAGTTGAAGCTCACGGCTGATAAGAAGGAATCGTCAGCTTAGATCCTTCTGGATCTCTCAGCCGCGTTCGACACAGTGAACCATACTCAGCTTTTGGTCCGTGTTCGGCGGCTGGGAATCACTAGCAGAGTCTTCCAATGGATCGCTTCCTTCCTGAAGGACCGGTCACAAAGGGTACAACTGGGGGAATGCTTATCCAGGAAGGGCGCCCTGCCATGTGGAGTCCCGCAGGGCTCTGCGCTATCCCCCCTGCTCTTCAACATTTACCTTCAGCCACTGGTTGAAGCACTGGCAAAATTGGACTGTCAGGTGTTCAACTACGCCGATGACACACAGTTAATCATGAGGATTGACAGCTCCTCACTGGCACAATCCAACGTGCAAAATATTCTCTGGCTAACCATGAATTGGATGACCAATAATTCATTAAAAGTAAACCCTGATAAGACGGAGGTGCTTGCCATCACTGCAGGGGTTAACCCCTGGTCTAATGCCTTCTGGCCGCAAGAGCTAGGCACTACTCCGACACCGGTGCCAGTGGTGAAGAGCCTGGGCATTAGGTTGGACTCCAAGCTAACACTGAATAATCAGGTGACCGCCGTAGTGGGGAGCTGTGTGAGCCTTATGAGGCAACTCCGGAGACTTGTACTATTGCTGTCTTTTTCCACCTTGCGTACTGTGGTGTCGGCCTTAATTGTGTCACGCCTGGATTACGGTAACGCAGTATATTTAGGGCTACCTGACAAACTTTTGGGGAGACTTCAGGTGGTTATGAATGACGCAGCAAGATTGATTTTTAAGCTTCCGAGAAGAGCACATGCCATACCCCTGCTACAACAACTGCACTGGCTCCCAATCAGGCAGAGGGTCAAGTTCAAGGGGCTGTGCATTGCACACAAAGCCCTCCATGGAGCAGCACCCGGCTACATCAAAGACCGTCTGAAGACATACGTGCCAGGACGATGCCTCCGATCGGCTGAGGCAAGCCTGCTGGCATGCCCAAGCTTTGATAAAAACACTCTGGGGGGGCGTGCCTTCTCAGTTGTGATTCCTCAGCTTTGGAATAAGCTCCCAGACAGCCTGCGCAGGGAAGCTACCTTACTCCCGTTTAGGAAGGGTCTTAAGACCTTCCTTTTCACTCAGGCATTTGGATAGGCTCATCCGGTGATGCGAAGCTTTGGGAAGCATGTTAGGCTCCAGGTTTAGGGTTTGTCTTAGCGCTTAGAGACCTGTTGGTGATTTGGCGGTATACAAATAGAAATTAACAATAACAATAACAATTCGCATTTTGCAACGTTTGAAAACGACAGAGGCGCTCCATCGTGCGTTGCAGTTTCCTTTATTTTCCAGACACAACTGCTAATTCATTTTTTGTAAAATGAATGTTCTTTAATTAAATATAGTACCTGCATTTACAGAGGCCGCCACTAACCCCTTAAGAAAAATATAGTAAAACGTTCCCTCAAAAAACGGTTTCAAAATATATTTCCATTTAAATTAATGATAATTTTTCAACTATATGCATGCGTTTCTGCAAACAGAATACCAGAGTTCTGAAAATGTGCATACATCTCCATGACCCTACTTTTTCCTGGCATCTTCAGAATCAAAACAGTTTGTTATGAACTTATGGTGCATTACCCATGGAGGAATAAAATACAGCATTGCATGTTGTAGTGTCGCAACTTGATACCCTATTCTAACAAATAAGAGCCACATACTACCAATGAACACTTGCATACTGCATCCTTAAATGAATTAAAAAAACAGACAGCGGGGCATGGATATGAATTCCAGTCTTTGCATTTACAATGTATGGAGAGTTAGGAAAACCTGCAGAAAGCGTGCATAATACCAAACAGTCTGAAAATACTCAGCTCCTGACAACTGATACCACAGCTTATTTACTTCCCCCGAATTATCTCCTCTCTTCAGATGTGGATTGCCAGGATTGGACAAGCTCTGCAGAAGACACTTGCACACTGTCACACACAAATAAATCAATTTCGGTGTATGCGTCAATATACAGAAACTGACTATGCTATTGCCAGGTGAGCGTGAGAATGGTGCTTCTTCATAATGCTACATCTGCACCAGCACTCACTCAGGCTAACCTCTGTGCTTTCAAAATACAAGATTTGAAGTTTTGGTGCCAACAGAAAACCCTTTGATTTTGAAAGGAAAGGCTAAATCTAGAGAAGTAACCACCACTGGAATTTCCTTCACATACTGTCCTGAAGGTGAAGACATTTAACTGGTGGATTTTCCTCTATTTGTAATACTCCACCCTTATATTACTGGATTTCTATTCTACCCAACCCTAAATCAGGCACTAGGTCAGAAGATAACTTTATCCAGTGGTCCCAGCTCTGCTGATAACTTGCTATGCCTTGTTCCCACTCTGGTCCTATCTAGAAACTCGTCCATCTCGCTTTCAGACATGTTCTATTGTCTACTGACTTTAATAAGTGATTAGGATACACTTTATTTTAACCCTAAATTTCTATTGGTTGATTGTGGAAGTTTTATTTTGCTTTTGGTGTATTATCTGAGTCCTCTTTGGATCTAATGAGATTTGCTTATTGTTTTGCAGGCCGTACTCTGTTCTGCCACATCAGCTGAGGGATGTACGCTGCTGCCCTAGAACCGCTTAGACTGCCATATTTAGGGATCTCCACCAGGCAGGTGGAATTCTCAGGGCCTTCTTCACAGCCACCGCAACTGCATCTCCACTGAAGACACTGAAGCTTTGCTGTGCAGGCGCCATGCTCAATGCGCATGGGGATAGTCTCTCTTTTATCCTGTTTGGAACTGCCATGCTTTAACTGTATTCTATGCAATCTAATTTAAGCATTTTTGCAAATGAATCTTTTTCACTAGATTTTTTTTTCTGAAGATTCCGAAAAGATCACAACAGTTTTAATTGACAGATTCGTTTGCTAAAACAATTCCTTTGATCTGAATTAATACTTGCCCAGAATATACAGTTAGCATCAGTAAAGAATGCAATAAAAGCTGTGCTTTAGGTGTACTGCAGAAAAGCTGTTCTCAGAGATGTAAACTACATGATAAAGAATGTGGTTTGACGACTTCCGCTCCCCACACCAACCACCCCAACCCTTTCATGTCTATTGCATTTCTCCCTCCTGTGAATCATCTATGCTTCAAACTCCTGGAGACACCAGATAGTTCTTTGAAATTAGCCACATTATCACAGTAGGCTTATGACTGAGCACACGATAGTGAGACACGGCTCTAAAAACAATAGAACTGGTTACAAACCACATCATTTCATCAGAAAAAGCCAAACGGGGGGCCGGGGGAGGGGGGCGAGAAAGGATCACCTTCATGCACTTACTAAAGACACGCACTGCTCTTTATAACCAGTGTGTCATTAACGGAAAGCCGCGAGCTGCACCCGCCGCGGATTAGAAAGTCATGGGAACGTCACTGTCCCAAACCTGAGCTTCCCCCGACTATAAGCCATGACTCTAGGGAGGTGAGCTGTATGACTCAGCCATTTTCCTAAGGCACCATGCGTAGATGGCGGGTTCAGAAAGCACGTCACTGTCTTCACCTTGCGAGAAGGTCTGGAGGGAAATCACTTAACGAAATACACAATTTTAAACCTTTTATTTTTTAAAAGACCACAATTCTGTGGTGATATTTGTGCTGCCAAGGAGGGAAAACTACACTGCACTTCAGATGAAATTGAAAAAAACTTGTTTGTTACATTTACAACCACGTGGTATTAAATATAAATAGTTTCTGCTTTCTGTGTTTAGGCCGTGATTAAGAGTACGCTGTTTAATTCTGACAAGTGTGGTCACTCATTCTACAGCTCATACTGGAGTGATGACTAACGCGGTCATTACTGTGCCCCCACATTTTTTCCCCGGTAAATTTTGGCAGGTCAATCCTGGCTAAAATAACGGGGGGAAAATACACTTACACACTGATATTGGTAGGATGTGGAGCAATAAGCATGTAATTCTTCATTGGCAGAATTTGGAGCAATAAGCATGTAATTCTTCCTGTTATGCCACATTTCCTGATGGATAATTCAGATTTCAAGGTATTTACTGCACATAGTAAATACTTCACCCAACAGTATAATAATTTACCAGGTGTGGTAAATACCTCATGCCTTCCACCCCACTCCTGATTGGGGTCTGAGGGCTTGATTATGGGTGAACCAGAGGAACAGTCAGTATTCACCGCTTTTGATAAAATCCAGTTTCCAGGGGTGCTGCATGTATTGGTAAATACCACCTACTGTAGTAAATTGGAACACAATTTACTGGGGCACTTGTGATCAGGCACAGAGTGTCTGAAATATCACTTCTCACTAAAGCAGGATCAAAGCACATTTTACTGGTAGAGTTTGTGGTGTAAAATAAATTAGAACAGCTGTTTTTAACCTATGGTCCGGGGACCCCTGGAGGACCATGAGCCTACTCCTGGCGTCTGTGACTGCTTAGAAAATGAAATAATATGAACAGATTAATAAAGAGTATGTGAATAAAAAAGCAAAATGTAAAATTGGAAATTTTAAAACGTTCTGTAAATGTGAAAGAATTTCAAATTGAGGCTAAAAATTGAGTTGGTATTCTTAGATTGATTCGTGGGAAGGAGTGAAGGTGGCCTCAATTGAATTTAGAAAAGATCAAACATTCCCATTAAAATTAACATTTAGATTTTGTTATATTTGTTTGTGATTAAATAAAATATCTAATCATTTGTGTATTTGTTTGATGAATGCTTGTTACTATATTTTCGTCTATTGTTTTGCGCTACAAATCATCAAAATTTGATTAGGAAGGGGGACTTCCAGTAATGTCTCAGTGAGGGTCCCTGGATTTCAATAATGATTAAGTGGGGGTCCACAGAAGTCAAAAGGTTAAGAACCACTGAATTAGAACAGTGAAATATTGAGAGCTCCATTGAAGACAATGAGGTGGATCGGGGCCAAAAATGGCTGATACAGGCCTTCTGCTCCAACATTCCAATGTTTGTCTTTCTGTGCTTTTTTAATTTATAACATTCTACTTCCAGTGGGTGATATGTTCGAATAACCTGATAGCTAGTCTTCTTTCAACAATAATGTTTATTAGAGGCCTTCACCCTTGGTATAGGACATTGCCTGCAGTTCGAGCCTTTAACTCGCATTCGGGGACTTTAATACCCATTATTGCCTTCGACTGTGGGCTATAGTGCTTAACTAACGGCATGCACAGCACATTGGATACCTGTTTTAACAGCTATGCACTGAGAATTAATCTCACTGCACAGATGTACCCTAGTCTGCTGAGATGTTACTATTTAATGACCTTTTAGTAGCGTTGTGTATGACATTAGCATGGAGAGACACCCTTTTCTTAAATTAGGTCAGGAAATGCGACATTGCCTGATCTGGGTAATGTTCTTTGTTTCCAATCCATGAAAAAAGAGGTAATAAAATAATTAGCATCAAAGAGCGTATAAAATATGTCTGTATGTTGCTCACACATAGTTATAGAGCAAAGGAGCACATTAGAGGTTGTGTACAAAGGGCAGTAAAGGCGAAAGCCGGGTAGAGTCAGAGGATGGGTGTAGAGGGAGTGGAATTAAGTATGAAGGGAGCATCCAAGGTGATTTGGCTGGGAGTCTTCATCTTTAGTTGTCCACTTCCGAGTGACCCACCTGTCCGAAACTGAAACAGAAGAACCAGAACTGGGGTGCAAAAAAGGAGAATTATTTAACAGTAAATATAAAAGTAAAGAACATCAATTACAGCCAGTTCCTGCTCCCACTGAAGTGATTATAGTATGCCAGGCAAAATTTCAGTTATGGCGATGTAATCTCATGTAATTTCAAAAATTATGCATTACTTTTGTTATGCAAAATTTGTAAAAATATGCCATTACGCCAGACCGCATAATTATACTGCATTCGTAGGAAAATGTCAGCGTGGGTGTACAGGAACAATGCAAAATTCTTAGTGAGTAAGAGTCAGCAGTGACTGATCGCTGGTATGCTTGGAATTTTATATAAGGAAGGTGAATGGTTTGTGACACTATTTTTACATGAAGTGATAAAAATGTGTATTATGCTCCATGTTTTAAGAAATTCACGAAAGAAGAACTGATTTAGATACTGCATCGTAAAAGCATGCAGAATGTTAGAAATAGCTTTCTGATACACATAACAGTCAATAAGTAGATGTGAAATCTGACATTTTAATAGCATGTGTTTTTATGTTTAGATAAACGTGATAAATAAACGAAAACCCAGAAAACTTTTATGTGAAAGTTAAATGCTTCACGTGCTAGATAATGAATAGCAATATTAGAATGTACAATGTGAGCACTGACAATGACAAGAAAGAGTAGGTGCTACACGAAGTTATGTTAAGATTTACCATAGATTTAAAGTTTACCATTGATGTGCCTTTAAACCTTGTATGCTGTAATAACATATCAAGGGCAAAAGAGACTTACAATATTATATGTGAAGCGATGATGATTTATTAAAAATTTTATGAGTATCCCATACTTACATGAAATAATTGCAATTCACATCGAAGTGATATAAATACGCATAATTGAAGAACTAATGCACTATTCTATGTAATGCGAGATTCATATTTTAGCACAATTTCATTGTGCACGAACTGTATTTCATGAAGGCCTCAACTTTGCTTCCTATCCTAGTATGAAATTATGAACTGTATAGTCTAAAGCCTATGGGAACCTTTCGTAAAGTTTCCACTTGTGTTCTAACTTTCAATCGCCTTCTTTGACGTTTGTAGCTTACTTGACTAGACTTGCAACAAAAGTCTTACTTCGTAGAGCAAATGCTTGAGAATGGACAGACAAAGGATGAGAGCATGAAATCGCCTACTCTCTAAATGCAACAAATGATCGTATGACTAAACTACAGTGGCTCTAAGGAAAATTGCGATTAAGGATTACTTAATTCTTCCGGATCTGTATAGTTTTACTTACTACATCATCTTATCCTATTGAGAGCGACCAATGGGACAAAGTGATCCGACAAATTTGGTGATGTCAAGGGGTGTAAACCTGGAATCGATGGAGTATAATTGCCTACATTTTGAACTGAGGGGCGTCTCTCCGTTACCCATCTTGCCGTACCGAGAATGACACTTGGGACTTCCAGAAACCATGTGTTCTGTGACGAAATACTGCGATCTGCTGCCGGATGGTATGCTAGCGTAGTGGAACCTTTTCGGCTGAAATGGTTCGCATCAAAGCAAATCAACTTTCTTAAGATAAGATCTCCCTCAGCTGAGGAAGATTCCTTCCTCATTTGAATCTCGCAGAGTTTGCAATTGCTTATCAAACCTGCTCTAATTTGACTATAAGCTCTATGCTACTTCATTTGGATCCTAAGAGAAAATACAAAATCAGGATAAATTCCTCTGCTGATTCTAACTCATTATTTGTTTGTGGCGATGAAGAGATTTGTTTTGGTGGTTATTTAAATTAGAGGTGAGATCACTTGAGAGATTATTCATAATACTGTATGAACGCAATTATCTTATTCCTGGTCCTCATTTCATAATTGCTCACCTCTAAATATTCCAGTCCCTTTCAGCACAGAAAAAGATCCATCGGGGGACCAAAGAGATTTGATATGAAGGTTAATGGTAATCTGGGTTGAGAAGAAAGTGAAACAATAAATTAGTTCATTGAGGCCCAACACGTTAACGCTACAACAAGAGTGAATTGCTAGGTTGGCAAATGGGCTTGCTTTAATTTTGCCTCAACTAGAATTTACTTCATGATTTGAAGAGAGTTAGTGGAAGAGTTGCTGAGAGGAGGAGGTGACTGCTGAGGACCCTGCACGGTGCACCTCATGGGAAAGTTTTTGGCCTGTGAAGGGCCCCACTAAGGATAGGATGGAACGTTAGCACTTTAAAAGCTTGGCTGATCATAGGGCTTATCCTGAACCAATGGTGAGTGATAGGACAGAGCATGCTGTTCAGTCCTGGCAGGAGACACATCACCCAAGATCGTGGGTGGAAAACAGTACGTGGGGCGGACATCAAAGCCACAACGAACGACTAACCCTAAGGGGATCAGACACTGGGGCAGCACTAAATTTCTATCCTGCATGGGTCCCGGTGGTCTGTCAGGTGCATATTATGGATAACCTAATCCCTGTATCAGCCCTTAAGTATGGAAGGGACTTGCCACAGTTAGACACTTCTGATGATTGTGGAATATAAGGACTGTACAAGGGGAAGTTCTACAAGGCATACATTCAGACTTATGACTGTTAGTCCATTCCTCTTAGAAACCACATGCTACACATTCCAGGTCCTACCCTACGGTGACAGGGAGCTAGGACCTGTGTTTTTCATTCCTTTGGAGAACACGTCTTATCAACATGTCCTAGCACACTAATACATTCATGCCTTTATAAGACTGTGCTCTTATAACTGTGGTTAACATGAGTCAAAAAGCATCCAGTTCTACTCAAGAGTTCTACATGGTGCTCAATGAGCTGCTTATTTTCATCTCTTCTCTGTTGTGAATTATGGGTTTTGTCATGATTCTTCATATCCCACCAACATCTGATTGATCGTGGTGTCAGGAGATGTTCCTCCTATCATGCAGTGGAAGGTGAAACTGTGTGATGTTTAGATTGTTGAAAACGATTTTAATTTTCCTTTCTTCACCAACTGACTCTTTCTTTTTTTTTTCAATCTTTGCATGAGCTCTGCAAGATATTGGTGGTAGCAGTTACCAGTGAGTGTTGGGTCAGTAAAACCACATACTGCAGCCTTACTCATCAGCTTGATAATTGTCATTCTAAATGTCAGTAGCCTTATCTATTTGGTGAAGATGGAAAACACCCTACCCTATTAAAAAGTTGACTGCCCTTTAATGCTTTTTTATAAGAAATGTAGATTTTTCTAGTAATTTATGACGGAAAGTCTTACTTTTATTAAAGACACGGAGGCGAGTATTATGCTTTCTTATCTTGCATTTATTACAATAGCAGCCAAGATAAGTACTAAAACTACAGTTCCCAGAAGGCCAAGCGAACGGCTGACCAATGGGAACAAATAGAACCAACAACAATAACCAATAAATGAGCAGTCCCAGATATAACGTTAGGTCTGACTGCGAACAGCCCTCTTTTCGTCAGCGAGCAGGCTAGATAATGTCCAAAAACAGAGGGAAAATAGAGCAAACAATATGAAAGGCTAAAGTCCAAGCAAAAAGATCTTGACCACGATCCAACAGAGTCATCCTGGAGGAGGGAGCGAGTATCGAGGAATCGCTGATGTTATGTTATGGGAACTTTTAGAGCGCACGATTACCCGGAGATGTCCTGGCGCTAGTTACTACTCCTTAATGCTGAGCTGAAAAAGAGGTTTATTTATCAAAAGGCAAGGTCTTTAACCCCTTCCTGAAAGCTAGAAGATTGGTGGCATTTCTCAAATAGAATGGCAAATCATTCCAGGCTTTTGCTGCACATGAAGAGAAACTTCTGCCTCCCCATTGAGCTTTTTTGTTGGTGGGACTACAACCAGCTTAGCTCCCAGAGATCTAAGAGTTCTTGCCAGTATGTACCATTGGAACTGGCGCCTTAAATGATCTGGTCCTAAGCCTTGAAGTGCTTTAAAGACCATACAGAGAGATTTAAAATGCACCCGGTTCCTCACCGGGAGCCAGTGCAGTTTTTTGATCTCCTTGGAGATTGGAGAAAACTTGGAAGTGCCCGTAAGTAATCTGGCCGCGGCATTTTGTAGCAGCTGAAGCTTATACAGAAATCTTTGTTGTATGTTTAGATATAGGCTATTACAGTAATCCAGTCTCGACATGACCAATGCTGTGACTACCGTTTGCCGGGTCCCCGAAGGTAAGAACCGCAATACCTTCTTGACAGTTCTAAGAACATGCACTGTTGTTGAAGTTACTGCATTTACTTGGGCCCCAAAGGACAGTTTCTCATCCAGGATTATACCCAAATTTTTCACCTTTTTTGAGGGTGTAGGGAGTGACCCCATGGATGCAGGCCACCAATTAGGAGTCCAAAAATTAAGGTCGTTCCCAAACAGCATTACTTCAGTTTTTCCTGAATTCAGTTTTAGGCAATTATCTGCCATCCATCTCCCTACAGATTCCATACAGACCTGAAACCGTTTATCTATTCCCAGCTCTTGGCCAGGTAATAGAGACACCACAATTTGTGTGTCATCAGCATAGGAAGTGAGACCAAACCCAAATGTACTGATGACGGGGGCCAATGATGAGACATACACATTAAAGAGTGTGGGGCTCAGTGATGATCCCTGCGGTACACCACATGGCAGTGCAAAGGGCTTGGACTGAAATTTACCTAGGGATACAATCTGTCCCCTGTCTGATAAAAAAGATTTAAGAAGATCCCAAGCTTTCCCCTGGACCCCACAAGCCTTGAGTCGGTCCATCAGAATATCGTGATGGACCGTATCAAAGGCCGCGGACAGATCCAATAAAATCAAGGCTGCCCTGCCTCCTCGATCCACGCTTCCCTGATCTCCTCGGTGGCCTTAATGAGCGCAGACTCAGTGCTATGTCCCTCTCTAAAACCATATTGAGAGGGATCCAGTGCTTGAACTTCCGCCAGAAAAGCACTGAGTTGACGATTCATGATCTTTTCAACCATTTTTGCGGGGAGAGGAAGCCGAGAAATCGGACGGAAGTTGTTGGGATCCTTAGTGTCCAGGCTTGGCTTTTTCAGCAGAGGCAGTATTGAAGCCACCTTCCAAAGCTTGGGAAACTGTCCTGTTTCAAACATCCCATTAAAAATGGATGTGAGAGAGAGAGCAATCGGACCGGGGGCCAATTTTACCACCCTCACAGGGCATGGGTCAAAAGGCGAACCAGATTTGGCTCCCATTAGAAGCTCAAGAGTATCATTTACAGTCAGTGGTGCAAATTTGTCCAGGGCCCGGGGGCCAATCCTTGTGGATTTAGATACCTCCCTTGCCATGTTCAGCCCAGCATTGTTAGGTCCGCTGAAAACGGAAAATATGCTCTCCACTTTATTAAGGAAAAATTTGGCAATCTCCTCACACAGTTCCTGACTAGACTGAACTGTAACTGGGCTCAGGGAAGCTAGGCTGGAGACAGTTCTAAATAACTCTTTAGCAGAGTTCTTTGCCAGGTCGATTTGGGTTGAATAACATTTTTGTTTTGCAACGAAAATAACTTGTTTATACTCCTGAAGGCTAGATTTATACAATTTCTTCTCTGCTTCCTTATAGCCTTTCCTCCAGTTACGTTCCAGACGTTTACAGCTGCGTTTTAGATTTCTCACCTCCTCTGTGAACCAAGGAGCGGAAGGATGTGCTCTTTTAGGGAAAACATTTTTAGGTGGCGCTAATTTATCACATGCTTGCACAAGCCAATTGGTGTAGGTGATAGTCGCCTCCTCTGCACCCTGTGGTAACTGGGCTGCCGTGGTAGTTAGAAGAACCTGTAAGGCAGTGCCATCAACCCTATTCCAGGCTCTAATCTCGATCTGTCCTTTGAGATAGCCACTCTTCGCGTGCTGGACCGCAATAGTCAGTTCAAATTGAACAGCAGCGTGGTCAGACCACACAAGTGGTAATATGCCTGTGAATGACATATCGGGATGGTTAGAAAAAATCCCATCCAAGGTATGTCCAGCTACATGAGTCGGTCCCCTAACATGTTGCTTTAAATCGGCACTATCCATCATATCCATTAGCCTTGCTGTGTCATGGTCAGTAGACATCTCTAAGTAGAAGTTAAAATCTCCCAAAATAGTGTAGGTGTTACAGCACAAACCCTCTTCCAACAGTTTACTAAAATGAGCAGCAAACAAATTTCTAGCTCCTGGTGGCCTGTACAATAAAATACCTTTAAAGGTATGGTGATCAGATAAGGTGAAGTTAAAGGACAAAGCATCACAGGCTGTGGTTGAAACAGACTGAAATACAGCTTTGATAGAGCTGTGGTAAATTAATGCCAAACCCCCTCCTTTCCTAACAGGCCTATTTAATGCATGACAGAGAAACCCAGGCGGGGTAGCTTTCACTAGATCTGGACCGGAGGCCTCGTCTGTCCAGGCTTCTGTAATAAAGGCTATTTTTATTTCATTTTCCTCTAGGAGCCTGATGGGCGAAGGAACATCACGTAGTAGAACAGAATCCTTATGAAGACCATGGTCCCAATCAGGAAGAAGCGGGAGGCAGAGCTGGAACCGCTGTAGGGAGGGAGGAAAAATACATATTAAAGATGATGCGGTGGGATAATACTCGCCTCCTATTATGCTTGTTCAAAGCATATCAACAACCAAAGAAGCAGCAGTAATAACAGGTTTACAATAAAACATACGGAACATATTGTCATTGGACCAATCAGCTGATCTCAGAATGTCCTCCAATCTGGAGCCTGCCCAAAAAGCTTTGGAAGCCATGGCTCCCCTGGTGGAATGGGCCCCAAAGACAGAAACATCAATGCCAGCCAGGGACATAACCCAACGAATCCAACGGGCCAGAGTGGCAGAAGGGACAGGATTATGAGGTTTGCGGAAAGAGATGAGAAGTTGAGAATGAGAGTACGTTCTGAGATCAAAGGTCCGTTGTTCATACACTTTGAGGCATTGACCCAAACACAGTTTAGGTTGAGAAGGAAAATAGGGATAAAAAACAGAATTCAAATTTGTTTTTGTACGCTTAATAATGTGAAACATCACCCCAGTAGGGGTGAATTGGAGAGAGGATCGCCTTGACATCAGAAACACGTTTGATAGAAACCAAGCACAACAACATAGTAAGTTTAGCTGAAAGCATTTTCAATGAAAGATCAGAATTATCTGGTCAGTCAGAAAAGAGTTTAAGGACTAAATTCACATCCCATAGCTTAGAGTACTTCGCCAACGGAGGTTTAGAGAATTTTACACCTCGTAACAGACGACAAATTAGGGGGTGTTCGCCTGCTGGTTTGCCCTCAACTGGACAATGATTAAGGGAAATCGCTGATCTATACAGATTAACCATTCTATAGGACTTACCTGCACTGGCTTCAGAAGCCAAAAAATTGACAATATAATTCAAAAGTGCTGAAAAGGGATCGATATGTTTTCCCAAACACCAGCTTGCCCATAAAGTCCATGCAGACTTGTAGGCTTTAGTCGTTTCCGGAGCCCAAGCCCTGCTGATGAAGAGAGAAGCTTCTTGTGAAATGAGGAGGTCAGGTTGGTTAGACCCGAAACTTTCCACGCGGACAGAACCAAAGAATTGTCCAGAATGAGACTGTGCGACTGACCCAAGGGGTCTAGAAGAAGGTCGTTGCGAGCAGGAAGAATGACTGGGAAGTCCACCGCCATCTCCAACAGAGATGGGAACCAAATCTGTGATTGCCAGAAGGGGACCACCATCACTAGAGAGGCAAATTGGCGTCTGGTCTGAGCGAGAACCCTGTTGATCATGACAAAAGGAGGAAAGGCGTAGTTGAGATGAGGAGACCAATCTTGGAGGAAAGCATCTGTTGCCAGGGCTAAAGGATCTGGGCGCCAACTGAAGAATAGAGGAAGTTGAGAGTTGAGACGAGAGGCAAAGAGATCGATGTGAAAAGGGCCCCATTTTTGACACAGAGATAGAAAGACGGCAGGAAGAAGCTTCCAGTCGCTAGAATCTCGAAGATAGCGAGAGTGCCAGTCTGCCACAGAGTTGAGATCGCCCGGGAGATACTCTGCTCTGAGAGAGATCTTGTTGCGAAGGCAAAATTCCCAGAGGCTCTTTGCCAACTCCGCAAGGGGTTTAGATTTTGTGCCACCTAGATGGTTTATGTAGCGGACCGCAGAAACATTGTGCATGCGAAGAAGGTTAGAACAACGAACCTTGTCCTTTGCGAGGCTCTTGATTGCAAAGGAGCCTGCCAGCATCTCTAAACAGTTTATGTGCAATCTCGACTCCTCGAGAGACCATGTACCTCCAGTCGATATTGTACTACAATGGGCGCCCCAACCCGACAGGCTTGCATCGGATTCTAACACAAGATCTGGGGCCGAAGCGAAGATTGTTCTTCCGTTCCACGCATCTAAATGGTCTATCCACCATTGAAGCTCTAGGCGAGACTCCTGGTCTAAAGAGATGAGATAGGAATAAGCCAGGCCTTGACGCAGATGTCGAATTTTTAGGCGCTGGAGGGCACGGTAGTGAAGAAGCCCTGGAAAGATCGCCTGAATAGAGGTGGAGAGCAGACCTACAATCCTGGTGAGAGATCTGAGAGAGACCAGAGAGGTTCGAAGTACCTGGGAGATTTCTGACTTTATAGCGGAGACTTTTGACTGAGGAAGATGAAGAGAAGCAGTGGAAGAATCTACGAGAAAACCTAAGAAATCGATGCGTTGAGAAGGAATGAGCATGGATTTGTCGGGGTTGAGAAGGAAACCCAGGTCTAACAGAAGAGATCGAGTGATGTTCAAATGGGACAACAGAATTTGTTTTTCCAAGTTCATAATCAAGATGTCGTCGAGATAGATAATTAATCTGATCCAGAGGGACCTCAGATATGTAACCACCGGCTTCATGATCTTTGTAAAGCACCATGGTGCTGACGACAGGCCGAAGGGAAGGGAACAAAACCGATAGGTTACTCCCAGCCATTGGAATTGAAGAAATTTTGTGTGATCGGGATGAATTGGAATCGTGAGGTACGCGTCTTGTAAATCTATTCTGACCATCCAATCGTTTAAACGAAGAGCACCCCTGAAATGGAGAATGGTTTCCATTTTGAAATGGCGATAAACCACAAATTGGTTGAACCACTTCAGATTTATCACAGGACGCATTTTCTTGTTCTTTTTGCGTACTAGAAAGATGGAACTGAGGAACCCTGAGTAATCTAGAGGAGCAATCTGAATTGCCCGTTTGTGGAGAAGGGATTGAACCTCTATTGAAATTAGCTCTGCCATGTCGGAAGAAAAGACGAGAGGTGGAGGGAAAGCTGTTTGGAAAGGTGGAGCGTAGAACTCTATAAGATAACCTTGGATAGAGTTTAGAACCCAGGGATCTGAGGTCAGACTTCGCCATTTTTGAACGAATAGTCTTAAATGACCTCCAACCGGGGGAGGATCTGATGGACTTACCTTGTTGGGAATTGTTGCGGAAGTTCTTCTGACCCCGACCTCTGAAACCTCGACCTCTTTGGGGGTAGAATTGGGGTTTGTAGTCTTGATAGTTGGAATTTGAAGGTCCTCTGGAGCCTTGATTCTGATAGGAACGGCCGGCAAAGCGACTCCTGCCTCTGCCGGCCCGTCCAAAAACCCGGGGAGAAAAAACTTTCTTGATGGACTGTTGGGCTTTATCAAGAGAAGCAAAAGTGGTGACGAACTTGCTTAAGTCTTTGACCAAAGAATCACCAACAAAAGGCCGTCGGCCTTAATACAAGGATCAAGGGTAGCCAAATTAGCCAATTTGGGGTCAAGTTTAATAAGGAGACCTTTGCGGCATTCATGAATTATAGCCGAATTGGCATTTCCAAGGAGACAAAAGGCCCGTTGTACCCATAAGGAAATATCCTGAGGATCCAAATCTGAGCCATCCAAACGAGCAGATTCAGCCAAGTCGCAAGGTGCCCCACAACGTCCAATAACTTGTCTTGACAAGTGGACCAGGCCCTATCCACCCCTTTCCGGAGATCCTTGCCAAACTTGGAGAAGAAAGTTAATAAAGGCTGATCAATGGTCGGAGCGATTGTAATATTTGAAGCCAGAGAAGGCTTAGGGCATTCCGACTTCAGTTTGGATCTGGTGGATTTGTACAAAGGGAGACGAAGTCTGGCAGAAATGTAATCACCAACGTGGGAAGCCGGAAACCACTCCGTGGAGTTTGGATGGCGAATAGAAGAAGGGTCAAACATAGGAGTACCCTCAGAGTCCAAAACAGGAGTGGAGGAAAAAGAATCAGATTTCGATTTTTTAGGTGGAGGGGAAGGAGGATCAGTGACGTCAAAAAGGTCAAATAAATCATCAGCGTCATTCATATCATCATCTGTGTCCAAAATCTGGGAAATTACAAGTTTTTTAGGTACCTCCACATTTTTTGATTTAGCTTTACGTTTACCATCTGAAACGGAATTCCCCTCCTTAGCAGGAGGCCTGGGAGGCACCACGTCCTCAACCTTGCGCAAGGAAACCTCGCTGACCATGCGTGACGCATCAGAAAAATCATTTTTAGAATTGGAGGGTACCAATTTCCTCTTTCTGCTATCCCCGCAGAATGGGCCAAAGCTTTGGACATCAGAGCCAGCATAGAATTTTCCATGTTTTTGGAAAATCGTTTCATGGAGGCTTCCACCGCATGCTCTACAGAAGAATTAATAAAGACGTTCAAATCCTTTTTGAAGGCTTCCCCTTCATCATTCTGCATATCAGAGCTGGGAGAGGTGTCAATCTCCATAATAAAGATATGAGCTGAGGAAATGCAGGAGTAAAAGGGTTAACTAAACCCAAAGCAGAAGACCGCCTAAGGGCGTCAAAATACAGGAAAGGACACAAGGAAACCACTCCCTCTGGGGCGGAGCACAACCGGAGAGAAGGAGAACAGAGCTCCGGTGAAGAAGGCGAGGGAACAAGACCGGCAGTCCAGGCGCTAACAGTCCGCTAAAGGTGAGGGGGAAGCAGGAAACAGTAGAAACGGCCGCTGCGCAACGTTGAAACAACCGTCAGCGCGCGCGAGCGGCGAAGCGCGATAAAGAGCAATTACTGGCAGCTGCGGGAGAGTGCGACAGCGGGCACAGAGTCGGAAAGACCCGCGTCGGAAACATAACAGCGCTAAATAAAACAATTCAAATACCATATAAGCCAGACAAATATGCACAATTGAAAAGAATCCAAAAGAGGAAGAGAGGTACTTATCTGACTGCGAGCAGCAAGAAAAGAGGACTGTTCGCAGTCAGACCTAACGTTATATCTGGGACTGCTCATTCATTGGTTATTGTTGTTGATTCTATTTGTTCCCATTGGTCAGCTGTTCGCTTGGCCTTCTGGGAACTGTAGTTTTAGTACTTATCTTGGCTGCTATTGTAATAAATGCAAGATAAGAAAGCATAATAGGAGCCTCCGGTCTTGCCATAAAATTCATGTGTTCCTCAACACAGAGTTAAATAGCACTATGAGACAGGGCTCTGGTTATGAGATAAAGGGCCATATTATCAAGACCGGCGATAACATGCAGCCAGTAAAGTAAAATGGCTATTCCGGAAGAGAAGTAGGGAAACAAACATACAGATATGATACTATACTATTAATTTAATATCAGTGTCTGCAAGAAACACAAGAAAATTGGACATGGTTGTCAATGACATGCATAACATCAGTGCAAAATAGTAACCTCTGCCTGAATACTATACCTGATCTAATATGTGACCTGTTAGAAATGGGGGTCTCTAGTTGGTAGGTGTTACCCTGTCCAAGTAGGTACCCATCTTCCTAGTCTGGATAAGGGAGTTACACTTCTGAAATAACCCCTGCTCACCCCTTTGTTAGCTTAGCACGAGCAGTCAGGCTTATCTCAGAGGCAGCGTGTAAAACATTTGTACATAACCAACAGTAGTACAGTGAAAACACTACAAAAGGACACCACACCAGTTTTAGAAAAATAGCCAATATTTATCTGTGTAAAACAAGACCAAAACGATAAGAATCCAACATACAGTTATTCAAAAATACTCATGAAGCAAAAATAGACTTTAAAAACAGTTCATTGAAGTTTATAGCTCTGTCTGGGGCTATTTCAGCATCGTGAACAAACAAATCCAACAGTTCTGGCTGACCGCAGTGTCGCGGGCCAGCTACGGTGTCGGGAATACCCGTTAACAGTACCTTTAGAAATGCAGGGTGTCGGGGACCTTGCAGTGAGCTCCGAAAAACTGGTGTCAGCAGGCGTCGGTTGTGGAGGTCAGTGCAAGAGGTCGTCGGGCCCTTGAAGCCACCCGCATTGCAGGCCGAATTCTGTGCGGTTGAAGTCGGGAGCGCCGGCGTCTGTGGACCTCGGGGCTGCGGTGCGAAGTGCAGCGGTGTGGCATGCGGTGCCTCAGATCACGATGCAGGCAGTGGCTCAGTGACGATGTCCAGCGGCGTTGGTGAGACCAGGGCTGCGGTGCAAAGTGGGGCGGTGCTCATTGCGGTGCTAGCAGGTTATGGTGCAGAGAGTGGCGTCGGCATTGTTGAAGCACTGTCGTGGGCTGACGAACTGGAGTCAATGGCGCTGATGTCGCTGGGCCAAGGCTGCGGTGTGGGCCGGGGCGGAGCATCGTGTAACTTACGAGAGGTGCCCCCAAACCATGGTGCAGGCAGAGGCGTTGATGTCACCTTGGAGTGTCGTCGTCTGTGACACCAGGGCCGCAGTGCGAAGTAGGACGGTGCTCCGTGTTCTCCACGAGCAGTGTCCACAGGTCACGGTGCAGGCAGAGATGTCTGTGATGGCGTTGCACTATCGTCGGGGATGCCAGGGCGGCAGTGTGAAGAGAGGTGTTGCGGAGTGCATGCCCACAGGTCATGGTGCAAGCAGCGGCTCAGTGGTGGCGTCGAACAGCGGCGCCGGTGAGACCAAGGTTGCGGTGCAAAGTGTGGCGGTGCCCTTTGCGGTGTCTTCAGGTCACGGAGCCGGCAGCGGCTTCGTTGAAGGCGTGAGGTTGCTTTTTCCTCTGTTGCAGCACAAAACACACAGTTCCTCGTGCTGGTAGTAGATGAACTTGAAGTCTTTGTTGTTCCTGAGACTTCTTGAACAGGGGCAAGCTCTACCTCAAGCCCTTCGAGAAACTCAGAAAGAAGATTGCAGAAAGTTCAGTCCAGTACTTTCTCTACCCAAGACAGAAGCAGCTACTGCAGGCCAACACAGCAAAGCACACAGCAAAGTTGTTGTCTCTCCTCACAGCTTCTCCAGCTCTTCTTCTTGGCAGGTTCCTTGATCCAAAAGAGTTCTAAAGTTCTGGGGTCAGAGCCCCAATATTAACACCACATTTCCCTTTGAAGTTGGCACAAACAAAGTTCCACTGGCATACATACACCACTTCTGTCTGGCTTAGGCCAGGTTCACTCCAGGAGGGGGAGACAGCTTTGTGGAAGGCAACCACAGTCCATTCAGGTGCAAGTGAAAACTCCCCCCAATACTCTAAATGCAGCCAGGTCTATTCAGCCTGGCTATGAGTCACCCAGGAAAGGCAAGGCACACCTCAATCCCCCTTGTGTCTGTCTAGTGTGAATGCACATCCCTGCTCCTGTCACTCTGAACCCAGACGGTGAATACACAAATGGCAGAGGCACACAGGATGGTTAAGCAAGAAAATGCCTTCTTTCTAAAAGTTATAGAAAAGCAGAATGCACTCCTTTCCTTAATGATTTCGTGCTGTAATTCAGTAATTGCGTGCGAACTGTTGCCGTGATCCGTCCCGAAATCACGGAATGCAGATAAAGCAATCTAAAAAGGCACACGTTTATTGCGCCAAACAGTCGCACTGCGATAAGTAGGATTTGATCCTCATAGTAAACATGTATATATGACGTACTCCAAGTTTAATCCAGTAGTGAACCAATGTTTCATCAAAAGTTTGTGCCAAAATTCATCCTTTATACATAGTCACCACGAAGACAGCGAGGTTCCACAGTAATGCTTTGTATAAAGGATGAATTTTGGCAATAAACGTGTGCCTTTTTAGATTGCTTCTTTCTAAAAGTGGCATTTTCAAACACACAACATTAAAATAATCTTCACTAAAAGATGAATTTTTAAATTCAGAGTTCAGGAAGCTTAAACTCCATTTCTCCATCTTGTCCCAGTGGAAAGTTATACTTGTAAGATGTTACAAAGCAACTCCCATGTTAGCCTATGGGACAGATAGCCTTTCAATAGTGAAAATGAAATTGGCACACACAACAGTACATGTCCTACCTTTCACATACACTGCACCCTGCACATGGGGGTACCTTGGGCCTACCTGAGGGGTGTCTTACATGTAAGAAAAGGGAAGGTTAAGGCCTGGTAAAGTGGGTGCACTTGCCAGGTCTATATCGCAGTAAAACCTGTGCGCAGACACTGTAGTGGCAGGTCTGAGAACTCTTTGAAAGGCTGGTGGTGTAGGTGGGACAATCAGTGCTGCAGGCCCACTAGCAGCATTTGGTTTACATGCCCTGGGCACACACAGTGCACTGTACTAGGGACTTAGGAGTAAATCAAATAAGCCAATCATGGAAACACCAATCCATAAACATAATTTACAGTAGGAACACTTGCACTTTAGTAATGATCAGCAGCATTAAAGTGCGCAGAAACACTAAACCAGCATAAACAAGATCCAGAGTACCACAAAAACCAGGAGGTCAGAAGCAAAAAGACAGGGGAAACACGCCAAAAGATGCCAGGTCTAACATGACCACTCAGAATCCCTGGATCATTAATCACCCAGAGACAGAGAAGCAGCATATTCCCTTAGTAAAGTACTGGACTTGGTACTAAAATCATTGCTAATTGCCCAGGTGATTTTCCTTTTTTCTGGTTGCTTTTGGTATATACACTCCAGATTGGAAATTGACATGTATTGAGTAATCTATTATGACTTTCCTGCCTACCAGAAGCTGAGGGGCGTAAGACCCCCAACAGGGTAAGAAAATAAACACTGCATAGATTGTGAGAAAAAAATGGGAACTGAAAGTCTACTGCGAAATGCAAGCAGAGGGGACACTCTCATAAACCTACCTAATTTTTCTGCCTGAATTATTTACTTGGCTCCCTCAATGACCTCGAGGCATCAATTCATTTAAAAAAAAGTACAAAAATAAGTATTGGGATGGCATTGGATTGGGACCAGCACTCCATTGGCTTTCATGTGGTTCCTTTCTCTATAACTGCTTCAATGAGCTGACCATCAATCCCATGGCATTTGTTTCTGCCATTTGTGTACCCATTAGGTTTAGATGCTACATGTTGAGGAGCTTTCACTAAAGAGCCACTCTTTATGCTTTGAAATAGTTAATTATGGTGCTTTCAAGAACATTTCATGTGAATGTTGGAGCTAGAATGTGCATAATCTGGACAGATTTAGGCCCATATTTACTAAGCTCTCGTGCTATCATTTTGTCACGTAGCCCAGCACAATGGTGTAAGTGCTATTTAATAAGTTGCACACAAATCCATAGCAAAACCAATGCACTGAACTTTACTATTTTCAGGCAAACTCACGCAGTGTAACAGACATCTGAAATTACATTAAAAACACACGCATAGTCCAAGTAAAGGCATAATCCAGGGAAAACTCACCAGTATATAAAGAATCATGACACAGTACATCAGACATTGATCTCCAGGTTAGGAGTTTGTTATTCTCTGCCTCAAGCAGAGGCTGCATCAGTACATCCAAAGAAGACAAAGGAATGAGTGGGTCTTTGGGCAGAGGGTTATACTGATTTGACCAAAGGGAGGAGGATGCTATTAAAAATTATAGATTGAATAAAGACAGCATCATGGCTCTACTGAAAAAAATGGACCTAATTTTGAGCCAAACACTGCACGTTCACATGCAATACCACCACAGGTGAAGCTCTTGGTATTAATGAATCTGCTTGGATCTGGATCTTTCCAAAGTACTTGTGCAAGGGCAGCTAGCATTTCTCAGAATGCCTGGTCATGTTTTTACCAAATGTTCTGGATGCCATTCTTCTCATTATTCCAGAATATCTGTATTTCTCACAAACTGCTGCGGAACAAATACAAGTCCAACAAGAATTTTATCAATTTGCCTATTTTGCACATGTGCTGGGAGTTGTAAATTGTACCCATGTACAGAAACTGGAATCATTCATACTTTATCAATATCCCTGTGGATTGTAATTGCTGTTTCATCAACATGTGGCAAAATATCCAGGAAGTTCCCATGACTCGTATATATTTCAACCCTCAACAATTAATCATGGTTAAGCTTATATGGAAATTCACTGTACTTAGGTAAATATATGTATTTTATGTTCATTAAAATATTTTTGATTGGGCGTGGCTTGGAGCGTCAAGATGGCGGTCGCACTCTAAGAGTGCTCCAGACCCCTCCGTCATCCGCTCAGCCATCCGTTACTATCGTTGCCACCAAAGTGATCCAACAACTGGTGCTAAATCCCCAAACCCACGCGGGTTGACCCAGCGTGAAGCGGAGCTGCTGGGAGGTCGGAGACGCCGTTTGCCGGGATCCTGGCCGGCCGCCTACACAAGATGGCGGAGAGACCCGAATGCCTGAACCATTGAAGCCGGCCATTGGCGTGAGGCGTGATCGGCCGAGACGCTCCACGACCCAGGGGGTGGATTGGTGCAGCCGACCGCTCCGATCCCCTGATCCGAGTAAGGCCCAGGCGGCGGTACACTGAGGATCGGAGCGGGGGCCCGTATTCGGCCCAGGCGCAACCTGCGGACGGACTGCTGTGGCTTGGGGCGGGCCTGCACTCCCCCCCCCTCTGCAGCTATCTTGCCGAGTGACGGGGAAAGAAGACCTGCGGCCGGGACGGGATGTCGGCTGCGGCTCGGATCAGAGCACGGAGGAGTGCCTGCCCACAACTAACAGAAAGACGCCCCGGGCCTTGAAGTGGGAACGGAGTCGGGGCCTGGGCTGGCGCAGGCGACCTGCTCGGGCCTAGTGCCTGCCTCCCGGAGCTGCGAGTGCAGCACTGAAGATCCGGGCGACTCTGGGGTGAACGGCCTGGTCCCGAAAGGGAGATAAACCAAGGGGTGCTCTGAAATACCAGGGGTGTCCTGCGAGTACCCCGCAGGCAGTCACGCGGTAGGCGAGAATCCTGTTTGTGACTGAGGGCACTGGATCAGCCTGAGACTCGGGCGCCCGGGCCCTGCAACTAATCCCCAAACGGGAATCAGCGGATCCGCGGTGCCTGCTTAGACCTGTGACTCCCCCAATGTGCCTCATGACCGGGGGCCCCCCGAAGAAGGCCTGAGGAGCAATAAGGCCCGGACTGCGGCTCTACCCGGATGGGGCCCTGAGAGACAGCTGCAATGGAGGCTTTGAGAGGTCCCCGTAGATAACGGTCTGCAGGTACAAAGAAGAGCCTGCGGCGGTGCCCCAGTGGCGGATGGCAGAGTCCTCCTTGCCCCTCCAAACACTCCGGTAGGCAGACAGGCAGGGGTGGACACATCGGACGGAACGTGCCCTTCCTCCTCCTCCTTCCCTCCTTGTTACAGGGCCCACCTCTTTGCCTGATGGCACAACGGGACCTAACTTGAAGAACTGCCTTTGGGGCCCTTTGCAACCCACAGTCGCGGCCACCCTTGTGGTGCCATTCCCCCCCACTCGCCTTCAGAGGGGCTGACTGGTGGTTGGTGGGGAGGGCACGTCGGACCCCCTGCAGTGGGGGAATATGGATTGCTGTCAAGAGGTCTTACCCCTCACCTAAATAGAGACCTGTGGCGGGTTCCTGTCGACTCGGCCGCCCCCCGAGTGGTTGCCGCGGCGGCGGGGCGGGGTGCCCGATCCGGTGACCTGCCTGAGGGGAGGAAACGCAGAGGGGGCTCTGAATGGTGTTGACCCCGAACTGGGCCTAGGCCTGTGGTACCCAATTAACTACTGGACTCCCTGGGAGAGCGGAACTGTACGAGCCAAAGACTGAGGCTAGCAAGGCCCAGAAAATCATCCGCCGTCTTGTGTTGAGCCGCCACTCGCTAATATAGTGAGACAGTTCCTGGCCCTCCGGCCGTAGACAGCCCCCCCTCTCCCACTCACGCTCTAAGTCCAAAGGGCGCGCCACTCTCCTCTGGACGCATCGGGGGCACCCAGAAATGCTGGAAAAAGGTGGAACACGCACTTGGTCGCTGCCATGGGGAAGGACCGAGGGCCTAAGCCTCCCCAACACAGACCAAGATGGATCAGTACACGACTACTGAATCTGGGGCGGCGAGCGGGCCCGCAGAGAAATCCGCCCCGTCGCTGCCGACCTCACCACAATCCTGCAAGCAATCAGCGCCTCGCAAACCTCGGTTGAGAACAAAATTGGTGAAGTTCGGGTGGACATGGCTCTTCTCCGGCAAGACCTCCGCAACGCGACGGCCCGAATGAAGGAAACGGAATCCCGAATATCCGTAGTCGAAGATGACGTTCACCAGTTAAACGGAACAAGTCACACTCCTGCAAACCCACACCAAGCAGCTGCATAAGAGAGCAGAAGATGCCGAAAACAGATTGAGGCACAATAATCTCCGCCTAGTGGGATTCTCAGAAGGCTCAGAACAGGGGCAAATGAGCAACTTAATTGAGCAGTGGATAAAATCCTGGATGCCCAAAGATTCCCTCTCTACATGGTTCGCGATCGAGCGGGCCCACCGCTCTCTGGCCCCAAGACCTCCACCTGGAGCACCCCACAGGCCTATTATTGCTCGGATCCTTAACTTCAAGGATAGGGACTCCATTCTCAACGAAGCACGCAGCCAAAAATCCCTAACATACCAAGGTCAACCAATAATGATCTTCCCAGACTACACAAGGGAGGTCCAAATTCAAAGACGATCGTTTGTCGAGGTTAAGCAGAAGCTCCGCGCTCTGGCCCTTCAGAACAGGCTACTTTTCCCGGCTCGCCTACGAGTGGTGTTCCAGAACAAAACTCTCTTTTTTGAATCCCCTGAGGCGGCCTGGACATGGCTGACTGAGGAACGTCCTCTAAGAGCAAACGCCCCAGCCCTGTCTCCCGGGGCCCGAACTGGGGGTGCCCGGGCAGGATCGCCCAAACCAAACAGAAGACGTACGTGCTCTTGCAAGGGAAAAGGAGCACGCCGGGCCAGATCGGATTCGCCCGCAGGCCCCGGAACGCATCCAGAGGATCGTGAGCCTCTGAACAGCTCCCATTCTTCACAAAGATCTGGCTCAGTGGACCGTTCGAAACCTGGGAACACTTCGCCTAAAACTTCCCAAATAGACTTGGCGGACTCGGACCTCTCTCGGAGTCCGGCAGTCCTGGAATGATAACCCCGGTCAGCGGTGCACCGCCTGGGACACGATATGTGAGTCACTCCTAAACAGACGCATCTCACCATAACTCAAGTTCTTCCTTATTGCAACGATAAAGTATCCTTATGTAAGGAGGGGTCCTCCACGAATCTCCACACCCAAGCGTTCTAGTTTGGTATTTTGCCTTTGTTTATTGGGGACGACAGATGCTCCCGTTCTTGAAGTATAGGGTGGGGGCGGGGTAGGGACGAAAGGGGGGACCGTTGTCCCGAGTTCTCGTTACTATACCTTGTTTACGACACTAGCACCTCTCTTCAGCAACAGGACAATCGCATACACGATCCACACTGTGGGGAAGCACTTGTACCCCCACAACCTGTGCACACTGCATTACACTCCACACCTAACCCAAATCTCGCAGACCTCCATCCACACTTTGACCCACCGTGACAGACACATGTAATGGCGGAGATCCACTCCGCGTGCTATCATGGAATATCAATGGGTTACTAGATAGAGTTAAACGGACAGCAGTCCTACGATATGCCCAACGACAAGGAGCCGATATACTACTACTCCAAGAAACCCACCTTATAGGTAACAAATGCCCCTTTCTAGCACGATACGGCTATGACAGAGTTTGGCATTCAGGGTTCACCCGAGGATCAAGGAGCGTTGCAATCCTTATGCGACGCAACCTTCCTTTTGTGCTTACAAAGGCCATCAGTGACCCTCAGGGATGCTTTATGGCCCTACAAGGAGCTATAGGGGGAAATTCCCTTAACCTGGTCTCCATTTACTCTCCTCCAACACTGCTCTCTTCTACACTAAAATGCACCACAGACCTTATCGCCTCTTTATCCCCTGGGCTGACAATAGTCGGAGGCGATTTCAACGCAGTTATGCACCCAGACCTCGACACCGCAAACGCCCCATCCGCCACGAGAGTCACCCACGCTAAACTCTTAGCAAGCTGGGCAAGCACCCTAGGTATCTGTGATGCCTGGAGAGTCTGGCATCCCCAGAGCAAACAGTTCACGCATACCTCTGCAGCGCACCACACACACGGGCGAATTGACTATGTTTTTATGCCCGCCCTTGACTGTCAGAAAATCAGGGATGTTACCATTCTTCCTAGAGGTATATCTGACCACTCGCCCATATTTCTGAGAGTGGGTGACCCCCCGTCACACTTCGCCCCATATGGAGGATGAACGTATGGTTCCTATAGGGGCAGAACTTCAACAGTACTTCATTACTAACCAAGATTCGGTCTCCTACCCGAGTACTCTATGGGAAGCGGGCAAGGCCACTATCCGTGGCTTTGCCAAGGGCCAGCTCAAGATCAAACGCCTAACTCAGAATTCCCAAATCACTCTACTGGAGGCCCAGGCAACCCTCCTTGAGAATAGGACGTCGGAGCGGCAAGATGACCCACAGAACAGACAGCTTGCACTTCTAAGAGACGAGATCAAACAGATCTCATTGGAGGCCGCTAAGCTACTGTGAAGATCCTCTGTAGGCAGGGTTTATGGATGGGGAGACAAAAATGGGAAAATCCTACACCGATTGGCCACATACGCCATGGCTAACTGCATAATATCAGAAATCAAGGACCTAGATGGCACTGTCCACTGCTCATCCTCGGCGATGGCCCAGATTTTCACCATTTACTATTTCGAACTTTACTCAGAGCAGCGCCCTAAACTTTCTCTCCCAGAGCTAATCAACCAAGAACACCTCCACCTCCCTCGCCTCAATGAAGCCGAAATGGAAGACCTTGACCGCCCTATTACGCAAGAAGAAATCAACGACGCCAGATCACGCACCGCATCCGGCAAAACTCCAGGCCCTGATGGACTCCCGCAGGAGTACTATGCGGCCTACCGTGAGACACTCGTCCCACATCTCTTGGACATGTACGCCGAAGCTGTCGAAAAGGGCTCGTTTCTACCAGAAACAGACACCGCCACCATCGTGGTGATCCCTAAAACACAACCTCCCTCAACGCACTGTGCCGACTATCGCCCAATCTCTCTCATTAATGTGGAAGTTAAAATATTTGCATCGGTCCTAGCTAACCGACTGAGGCCCTATCCAATGTGGATTCATGCCATCCCGTGGTACCAGACACTGCCTTAGATGCCTCCACATAGCCTTAGCGAATCGCCAATCCCTGACTCCTTATTTAGCACTTCTCCTTATTGATTTTGAGAAGGCTTTTGAATCCATAGATTGGCAGTACCTGTAGGACGTACTGGCCGAGATGGGCCTGGGTCACTATTTCCGCAACATGGTTAAGGTGTTATATACTAGACCACAGTCACGGGTGCTCATCAACGGGGCACTGTCGGAGCCGTTTCCTATTGGGAGGGGGACGAGGCAGGGCTGTCCCCTCTCTCCGCTCCTGTTCGCCCTGGCGATGGAGCCTTTAGCATGCCCTATACGGTCCGATGACCGAATAAAGGGATGGAAATGGCCAGGCGCTTATGAGGATAAAATCACTTTATATGCGGACTATGTCTTGCTCTTTCTAGCCGAACCGGCCCAATTCGGCCCCCACTGTCTTCGGGCACTGCACTCTTCTGGACAAGCTTCCGGCCTGCAACTAAACCCCGCTAAGTCTGTCCTAGTCCCTCTCCACATGTCGAGAGACTGTTTTGATTGGCAATCCACAATACCTATTAGACGACAATCCTTCAAATATATGGGAATCTGGGTGGCTCTGCTTCCTGACCTCGAATGGTCACTCAACATCACCCCGCTGGTGAGGAGAGCCCGAGATGACCTCCACAAATGGCAGACACTACCACTTAATCCACTGGGAAGAGTCGCCCTCTTCAAAATGATGATACTTCCCAGATTCCTTTACACAATTCAAAACACTTCATTTCATTTCCACCGGACTTGGTTTAACGAGCTGGACAGTCGGATCACTAAATTCCTGTGGGGCGGGTGGAGACCCTGCATGGCCCTGTCCCAGTGCCGGATTCCATCCTTTGACGGGGGTAGGGGCATGACCAATTTATACCTGTACTATTTGGCAACCCCCTTGCTTACGCTGCATGACTGGTTCAATGGAGGCTGGTCTGACCCGGCATATAGAGTAGAGTTGAACGACTTCGGCCTGCCCAGGATTCAGGCGATGATGTACGGGGGACCTATACCCAGATCTATGCCCATGGTGACGCAGGTGGTCCTCCTGGCTTGGCGCGCATCCTTGCGCCACACCCAATGGTTGAATAGGTTGACCCGGTACACGCCACTCTGGCAGGGCTCCTGGCTCCGAGAGGTCAGCAATTTAGAGGGATTCAGGACCTGGGATCTTATTGGTATTTCGCAGCTTGGAGACGTATGGACGGGCGACCACATGCTCACTTTTCAAGATTTACAGACCTGGTACTCCCTACACTCTTCTCAATTTTATAGGTATCTACAACTACGCCATGCCCTTCACAACCACATTCCCAATGACACCTCACTACCAGAGTACAGCCCCCCCGAGGTGCAAACCATGACAGGTAACCTGGGAAGGGGAAGGATCTCCCGTATTTACCGCTCCCTAACAAATAACACTCCAAACACACTAGGTCAACTTAGGAGCCGATGGGAGGGATGGATCGGGCCGCTTGAGGAGGAAGACTGGAGAGATGCACTGATGGCACCCAAAACAGTTGCGACTTCAGCCAGACTCCGTCTGATCCAATTGTATTATTTACACGCTGCATATCTAACACCAAAACGCCTTCATAGCGCAGGCCTGAAGCTAACTGCATCATGTACGCGTTGTCAACAAGACCAAGCAGATTTTTACCACATGGTATGGACCTGCCCCGTTATTGCACGATATTGGGACTCCGTAGAACAGGAACTCTCTGAGGTTCTGGGATGGGAGGTCCCGCATAATCCGTTAAAAGGGCTCCTGGGAATCACGGATGGTTTAGACGGCTCCAGATCTGACAAGTTATTTCTGAACACAGCCATGGTAGTGGCCAAGAGGGACATTGCTGCTAACTGGATAAACCCTATCCCACCCACTATAACGAAATGGCGCAGGGGGGTGGACTGGTGCGCCACACAAGAGAAGTCTATCTATGAGGCCAGGGGGTGATGGCGAAACACCGCAAAGTCTGGGGCAAATGGCTGGGGCAGATAGAATAACAGTACCCCACTTTAGGAAATGTGGGCATTGTGTGAGATTTCATGAGACTATGTATCGCAGGTGCCTTTTCCATATATGTAATATGCGGATATTCTACAAATGCTGTAACATGTTGCATTTGATTACTGCTGGTTTTTCATGTCTTAAAATCAATAAAATTGATTAGCAAAAAAATAAATTTGATTAGTAAATTTATATATACCTGGGACAGATTTCCCAACACTTTGTGCTTGGTTTGCCTCATAAAAGTGACGAAAACCCAGTGCAAAGTACTGTGTGGGATTTAATTTCCAATAAAATTCAAGATTGTGTTTGAAATTTGCCGAAAGTAAGGTAAAGTAGTTCTATGTGCTACTTGTGTCAAGGGAGCATCCCGTGGGTGGTACATGGATGTTCTCTCTTTACCACCCAAGTATTTTGATACAAGTTCCTAACTCATAACAATGATACGTAGGGCTCAGCCCCCAAAAATAACACCTCTTTGAGGCAGGAGTTAAGTTAGAGAAATATTTTTATTTCTCAAAACTGTTCCCACTTTATATAGGGCACATACAATGTGGGAAAACCTTTAAGGTTGGACTAAGCATAGTATTTTGTGCTGGAAGGTTATCCTTCTAGTGCAATACTGATGCTTGACAGAATGCACACACCCTTGCACCATGGAACAAAGGGTGTGTGTAGTGTGTGTTGGTGCTAGGCAGCTTAAAGTGCAGCAGTGTAGGGAGAGACGAAAACACCTAGGTATCTTAGTAGATATGGTGCTGTTCTCCTCTCTCCCTTTCACGCAAGACAGCACAGCAACTTTAGTTGCCGTGCTGCTTTGCCTCAAAATTTGGAAAATCTACCTCTTATTTCTTATATTAATTTAATTGAAATATATTTGTAGTTTTTTTTTTAAAAGAACGATTATTGTACACTTACAAATTCTAAATCTGGTACATAAGTTTAACACAGTTTAATATGAAATATTTTAAGTTACATATATATATATATATTTTTTTAGGAGATCGGGGTTGTGCTCTTTGGTCTTGTTTGATGGCACGCATTCTGAACCCTAGAAATGAAGCAGAAATTAAATTCAGCTCTTTACTAAAAAACAACTAGAAGTATCATAGAAAAAAACTTTAAAATCCAGACTTAGATGTATGGTCTACTCTGTAGGGCAATGCTTCTATGCATGAGAGATGGTTTGCAAAATGATAGTCATATGTGCAACGCTACATAACACTACTGTTTGTGCATTTATTAACAATGAAGAAAATACTGTATATGAAAATGATGACATTTATGATAAAAAATCATTCTCAAATTGTGAATCAGATACACATGAAGAATGATTAAGACATTATTATTTTTTTTAAATCATTAATAAAATATTAATTGTATTGCAAAATTATCACAGAAAATAAACAAAAAGGGGTATTTACAAGCCCTGTGCACCGCAGGAACGTCACTTTTTGTGACATTCCGGTGGCGCACAGGGCTTAGCCATATCTACAAGGCCACATAAAGCAACCCTGCGTGACTTTTCATGGGCTGGTAGGTATGGAGTACCGCAAGTCGCTGCCTTTCATTACTCTGTGTTAAAGAGGCGTTCCATGGGTGTTGCTGCGGGTGGTCCCACCCCTCATCCTTGGATTGTGACGCTGCCAAAGATTTATAATATCTCGTAAACCAGGGGCAGCGCCAAAAACCTTGCACCTCCCTACAGCAGGCGTAACGAGGAGAAATGGTTATATTTCTCTTCTTTTTTTCCACTTTCCACGTGTGCTGCATTCTGCAGCACACATGGAACAAGGAAAACACCTCCAGTTATTGTTTTTGTGCAGGAAGGTGTCCCTTCCTGTACAAAAACAATCCTGCTAACAACACAGACACCCTTGCACCACGGTGCAAGGGTGCCTGTGTTGGCGCACAGCTGCTAATTGCACGCAGCTGCTGACTGAAAGGACAGGAATGCACCATATCTTGTAAATACGGTGCATTCCTTCCCTCTCAAATTGGTGTAGGTTTAGGGGCTACAGGCGAAGTCTTTGATGGCCCTGAGACTTATTAACAGGAGGCAAGCACACACAAGCCCTTGGAGAACCGTGGCAAGCAGGATACAGAAAGCAAAGTCCAGTCCTTTCACTGCCCAAGACAGAAGCAGCAAGCAGTAGGCCAGCACAACACAGCAACAAGCAGAGTGGCAGTTCCCCTCTTACAGCTTCTCCAGCTCTTCTTTTTGGCAGAATCACCTCCTAATCCAGAAGTGTTCTGAAGTTATGGTGTCACAGCTCTAGTACTTATACCAGTTTCTGCCTTTGAAGTAGGCAAACTTTAAAGGAAAGTCTTTGTAGTGCACAAGACCCTGCCTTTTCCTGACCTGGCTCCAGACACACTACAGGGGAGTGGAGACAGCTTGGTGTGAGGACAGGCACAGCCCTATTAGGTTGTCAGTGACAACCCCACCCACCACTCAAGCTCAAGAAAACCCATCAGCCTGGTGATGGGCCATCAGGATATGCAGGGCACACCTCAGCTCCCTGGGTGTGACTGTCTAGAGGGAATGCACAAACAGCCCAACTGTCACCCTCCCTCAGACGTGGATTTCACAGGCAGGAAGAGGCACAGAATGGTAAAGCAAGAAAATGCCCACTTTCTAAAAGTGGCATTTTCAAACATGCAATTTAAAAAACAACTTCACTAAAAGATGTCTCAATTGTGACTTCAGGGACTCCAAACTCCAAATCTCTATCTCTTCCCAATTGGAAGTTACACTTTTAAGAGGTTAGAAGCAGCGCCAATGATAACCTATAGGAGAGATAGTCCTTGCAATAGTGAAAAACCAAATTGGGAGTATTTCACTATCAGAACATATGAAACACACCAGTACACGTCCTACCTTTCACATATACTGCACCCTGCCCATGGAGCTACCTTGGAGTGCCTTTGTCAGGAACCCACGATCCTGTTTGGCGACAATCTCCAAGAATAGGAAAAAAGGGGTTAAATACCGTAGGTTAAGCTGCTATCCTATATGGAAAAAGTTGTGTCCATTGCGGAGATTACTAGACAAGGTAATCCTTAAGACTCTTCAGGCTTTTCATCGCGAGAATTCCAAGATGGCCGCCGACGTGCGAGAGAAGAAAGGTGAGCGGTCTAGTTTACCAAAACTAAGGGAAAGCAAGTGCGCGCGAGTGACTAGCGCTCATCGCACTTCAACTGTGACTTCAGCGGTGGCAGCAGCGTCTCATCAGCGCGCCTGTCAGCTGTGAGGTAACCTGTGAGAGACACTTTGGGAATCTTGCGCATGTGTCTCAGAGAAGTTCGAGGTTCCTGTGAGTAGCGTCTTAGTTGTTTTTTCAAGTGACAGGAATTTGGCGTTTTTCCTGAGAACAATAATCAGTCAGCCTTCTTGAGAAAAAACAAACTTTCCAAAGACTGTGTAATCTTAGAATTCTGGCAGAAGCATTGTGGCTTTTGAGAAAAGCTTCATTAATTCAAGCAGAGATTCTACAGTACTCGTGAGCTTCATAATTCAGAACTACAATACAGCAGGAAGTTCATCAGTTTAGAATTGAATTAAAATCTAAATATATATATATATATCTAGCAACATGACATCTAAACAGCGATAAAGTGAAACTCATCCAACAGCGAGTTCTTAAGGAATTAAAGAACTAAAAGAGATTTAACCAATTGCGAAAGACATTGGGGCATAGTCTCAAGAACGTGTGATAACTACCACAAATCCAGCTTAATGCAACACTGCACATCGCAGTCCATCGCGGGAAAATAACGGCATGTCAACGTGGCATTCCCAACACAGCAGTACCATGCGATAGTCACACGATAACGCGTCAAATGAACGCGTTCAAATCAACGCGACGCAGCAAAAACGCGACACCCCAACGCGAAAATAGTAGCGATGACGCCAATCGCGATACAAAAATTTGCGAAAACCAGCCACAGGCCTGCAATTCCCACGCGTCATGCGGGAAAATGCACTATAAAAGTAGAAAAAAACCAAAAGCCAAACAACAGCGAAGCACAATGGAGGCATCCGGAGCAAGTACAGAGGACAACCAGAACCCCACAAGTCCCCCGGAGGACCAGCCTGGGACCTCGGGGTCAGGGAAGGGCAAGGACAAGAAGAGTAGGAAGAAGCGGTTCAGTCCACAGGAAAACAGGATCCTGATAACGGAGGTGATAGAACACCATCAAACACTGTTCGTCACCTCCACTGTGTCACTGGCCAATAAAAATGGAATATGGCAGACCATCGTGGACAAGGTGAATGCAGTCGGAGTGCTGAGGAGGACAATGGTCGAGGTCAAGAGGTGCTGGAATGATGTGAAGCGCAAAACCAAGCTGAAACTCGCAAACAACCGGAAGGCAGCAATGCAGACTGGAGGTGGGAGTCCAGCGCCACAGGAGGAGCTGGACGAGATGGAGGAAATGGTGTCCACAGTCATCAGTGGGGAGACGGTGGCAGGAGTTGGGGGACCGGACACTGCTCAACATGACCGGACACAACAGCAACAGGGTGAGTAACGACCAGGGCCTGGGGTGACGGGGGGAGATGGGCACAATGGCACACGTGCACAATTAAGCATAGCACATCTGCGGACAAACCATGCCCCAGACCCCCAACTCCCACCAAGAGACCAATGCACACAGGTATGCAACACCTCAGCACTGCATAAGCACAGAACCCAGAGGCACACCGCATGTAAGGGATAAGGGCAGCTACATCAGAGCTGTAGGGGCGACTCCCCCAAAATGCGGCACACACACATAACATGCAGAGCACATCAACATTGACAACGATGTGGTACAAACCGCAACACGTCCACAAAAGAACAGAGGACACAACTGGTGCCGCATGTGCGTAGTAACTGGACAATCACATTTGGCATTGCAGGGAAATGTCAGTTGACAATGTACAAGTACAAACACACATCCGTGATGTAGTCGGAATGGCCACTGTCCCCCATCAAATAGGCAGCACCCCCCAAACAGTCACAATGTACACTGTCATGCAGTCTGTATGTGAACCTGTACAATGCGGCAACATACATGTGAACACGTTGTTAAACTGCATCTCCTCCACATTGCAGGGGAAATCCAACACCTCCTGCAGAGCAGTCCGAACCTCTCTTCTCTGATGACGAAGAGGACCACCAAACCTTCGACGCCCTCCAACAGCTCGTGGACAGCCTCCGCAGCCCACTTCCAGGAGCAGGGCAGCCCAGCTGCCACGAGGAGAACCCACCCCCTGCACAGTACACACAGCAGGCAGCACCCACCACCACGGCCGCCTCCCAGGACCCCCACGACGAATACATGGCCTTCCAACGCCGTGTGTTGGGGTGCCAGGAGAAGCTGGCTGAACAGGTGCAGGTGGGGTTCGACCGCATGGCAGCCAGACTAGACGCCATACGTGGGTGTCTAAGTCCTATCAGGGACCACTCACAGTCCCTAACGGACACCCACAGTCCGCTCCATGCTCTCCAACGAACCATGGCTGACATCGCTAGAGTCCTGACTCTGCGACAGGAACGACTGTCTAGTCCAAGTGCCTCCAGCGATCTCGCTCGGGAGTTAGGACACATGCGGAGGATCATGGAGAACATGGAGCGGACACAGGCGGAAAGAGCGGCTGCCACGGCTGCACACCAGCAAGATCTAGCTGGGTCCCTCCATGCCATAGGGAACACCCTCATGGCATTGCTGCCACAAGGCCTGGCGCTGATGCATGCTGCTGCAACCACCCCATCCACATCTCCGGCCCCTGATGTGTCAGTGCCACCCAGTGCGGCAGACATAACACCACCACCCACATGTGAGGGACAGGCAACAGCAGCGGATGAGGATGCGGATGAATCTGACTTCGTGGTCAGAAGGACGCAGTAGCATGCATCTCCCCCATGTGGCCTGTTTCTACTTGGTGCTGCCCTCTGCATCATCACCTTCCACTGTCCCCCGATGCACTCTGCCACACTCACCTCGGACCTCGACATGGACTGCCATATTCTGTTTGGTTACCAATGACACAGCTATCAGACTGCGGACTGAACTCCTCCTCTCCTGCTGTACCGGTCACTCCCTGAAGGACTCTGGCTGGCCCTACACGGCCCGACAATGTGGAGTGGGGTTGGCATGGCCCTGTACTGCACCAGCTGCAACACTCCCTTGAATGTGCAATAAACATTCATATTCACACTGGTGTGTCATGTATATGATCTTTCAAGTGTGGAAGTATGGATGAATGTAGGGTCAGTGATTCCCCCTACGTCCATGTTGCACATGTTGTGGGACTTCTGTCACAGGGTGGCACATTTCCGTTACGGGCCGGGGGTTGCCGACACTACAACAGAGACACATCCATTAGTCACTTCCTTGTCCAGCCCAGGACGGAACCGCACCCAGAGCCCCGGGGTCATTGTTCACACCCTTACGCTGGACTGGCATACGCCAGGGCAGCCCACTCCGCTTACGCACACAGGGGGGGACGACAACGTTCCATGTCCCAGGTCTTCACTGCAGGGATCTGCAGCTCACAGGTCTAGTTGTCAGCATGCCACAGCCACTCCCCTCACGGCTGGTGTACACCCACACCACACCCATCCAGCACAGGCGTCACAGGACATGTGACCCTGCCAATAAATAGGGCCTCGCGCACGTGCTGGACGCCATTTCAACTCTACAACTGGGTGTCTCCGTGTAGTTCCCATCTACGCATTAGGGCCTAGGGCCCTGCCACCTCACATTGCCCAGTGCCGGCGGTGACATGATGGCGCCTGCACCACAGGACTCAATCATTCAGGGTTTATGGCTGGCGGGGCACAGACTTGGTGGCACCGGATACACTGCGGCAGGCACAGGCACCCCGCCACGGGACGGTGTCTTGCGGTGCAGTGAGATAGGGGCACCTGAAATGCTGAGCGGGTGTGCAGCCTGCGATGATGCGCCGTCCTGGCGGTCCGGACTAGCATGGGTTTGTGTGAGACCTGCTGGCACGCAGTGTGGGCCTGGGCAAGGGCTGGGCGGGCCTCCTGCCACGTGGCGTTGCGGTTCACAGAGTTAGTGGCACCTCAAGCGCTGAGCGGGTGTGCAGCCTGCGATGATGCCGTGTCCACAGATGTGGTCTCTGCCATTGCGAAATCAAGACCCAGCAACATGTGTGTGACCTGGTGGCCCGTGGCACGGGGCTGCATGATGTGGAGGGTGCCATGGTCGCGGGCCCCGGGCTTGGAGATCCCTCCGGTACGTGGTGGGCCCTCTTGGAGACACGCCGATGGCGGAAGGTGAGCAGTGAGGCCTGGTTGCGCAGGGGCGGGCATTCAGCGCTGGACGGCGGGAGGGGCTGGGGTGCAGCTACCTGTGTGCGCAGGGGCGGGCAAGCGATGGTGGCATGTGCAACTGTATGGACTCTGACATCCATGTCTCTGGAAACTGTTTCAGATGAGGGACCTGGGGGACCGCTGTGAATCCCGGCACGTGGTTGGAGACACACCGGTGGCAGCAGGTGAGCAGTGGGGCATAGGTCCGCAGTGTCGGCACTCTCACTCCCTCTCTCTCCCTCTCTCCCTCTCTCTCTCCCTCACCCTCTCTCTCTCCCTCTCTCCCTCTCTCTCCCTCTCTCCCTCTCTCTTTCGCTCTCTCTCTATGATTTGATGGGCGCATGGCACTCCTTCTTATACAGATTTCTGTTTTGCAGGCTGTGACTTACTGGATGTCGTGGGACGACCCGCCATGCCTCTTCTGATTTTCAGTTTTTGTTATGTTCTGTAATAAATGTGTTATTTGGATATTATGATATGGATGTATGATTTCCTCTTTTCTGAACACACATGTATGTTGGGTGTTGTGCTTGTGCGACTTCAGGCGATTTGTTTGGTCTCATGGTTTCGTGGAGTTGATGTGCGATATCTTTGTCCTGGGGGGGTTGGGGGTGCCCGGGGTAGGGCCCCGGGGGGGGGGAGGGTGGTGGTGGGGGTGGTCGGGGTGGTGGGGTCCTGGGGGGGTGGCGGTGGGTGTTGTTGGCCTATTGGGGCTCCGGGCTGCTTGATGGGTTGCTCCAGGGCATCTGTTGTTCTTCATGTGTGGCTATGGGCTGTGCTCCCTTGTCTGGTGCAGGTCGTCGTCCGACTTTACACCAGGTCAGAGCAGGTGTTAATTTCCTGCTGCTAACGCGCCTTATCGCATGTTTTGTGGTCTTATCGCAGATCGGGCTGGTCGTTGAGAATGTTGCGAAGTGGTGTTTTCGCTGATTTTTGCACGGGAACGCCTACTCTGCATCTCATTAGCGATAGTTGCCGGGGTCATCTGTGGTGATGTTTTTTGCGGATGCTTTCGCAGGTAAACTGGTGTTATCGGCTGTTAGCACCAGCTTGTGAATGGGGCGATAGATTTATCGCGACTTTGGCTGCGGTAAAGTGCCGATAACTCGGCGTTAGCTCCTTGAGAATATGCCCCATAGTAAGGTAAAGCAAGCTTTGTAAAACATCAAAAAGGATTTTTATTATTATATAAATATCAAATACAGACAATAGGCCATATTTATTTATTTGCTCAACGTAGCATAATAACCATATTTGTAGCGTCAAAGGGAAACTGAAAAATAGTAGTATACATACTAAGATATGGGACTGTTTTGGCCTCTCCCAGTGCTAATAAACTTTTGAATGGCTCGTGCCAACGGAAAGACCCTTGCAACACACAAAGTAACAGAGGAGGTGAATTTTATAATTTCTCCTCCATTACGCCAGCCTCAAGGAGGAATATTTCTTTGGTGTAAAGCCCTGTCTACACATGTTACTAAGTATGGATTTGAAACAAAACCCATTGCTTATTGCTTGGGAACGCCCATTTACCACGCATGGAATGCCCCCTTGAAGCAAAGATTCACATTAGCACAAAGAGCTACTTTGATTAGCTTTACTCTATTTTCCAATTCACAGCCAGATTTGTGCTGCAACATAAATCCCACCATCACACTTTGTTCTGGGTTTGCTTCACTTTTGTGATGCAAATACATCACTGTTAGCAAACCTGGTCCAAGTTTATCATCCTATATATATATTTATAATATAACTGCATATTCAGTAATCAGACAGATAACCTGACAATTGATTGTAAAAGTATTCAGGATTACAACATTGAAATATGTTTACTTTTAAAAACTTGTTTATTTCATGAAGGAAGCAATAACCCAAACCTAGCACAGTAAACTTGTTTGGTGTGCTGTCTACTATTATAATAAGCAAACATCTGGCAGATTCTTTTGTTCGACTTTATCCTACAGGATTGAAACTAGCAAAACGTGAATGCAAGAAATTAGAGGGACAGTGGCACCTGGAGTACCATCCTCAAAAAAAAAAAAAAGTAGAATTGAAAGAAGCCGTTAGGGGATACAATAAATTAGTATTTACTGCTAAATCCAAATACCTTGCCCAAAAAAATGTAACTGCACCAAATGACACCAGAGATTTATTTAGAACTGCTAACCTCCACTACTGGACCGCAATTGTCTGTCTGTTAGGCTGAAGCCTTCTCAGTCATTGTGCGACAGTTTATCTGATTATTTTGATAATAAAATTCAGAAGATCTGAGAGGCCTTCCTGCTCCAACCAGCAGATTCCATAGTGCCCAGTTTTTCTAATTCAATTGTTTATTCATATCCTAACCTACAGCTTCTTCAATTCAATCCAATTTCTTTGCAGGTGTCTTTGATATTTCTAAATTGTTCTTCTTCAGGCTACCTGCAAGATCCTTGCCCCACACATATATTAATGTTGGGTCCTGCATTTCTTCATCTGGCTCTTCTGGAGTTATTCAATAAATCAATGAGGTTGGAAACTGTTCCAAAAGCTTGGACTTACGCGTTGCTTTTACCGTTGTTGACAGAAACTCAACACTGACCCAGCAGTACCCAGTAAGTATCAACTGATCTCCCTGCTTCTTTACCCATAAAGAGTTTTAAGAAGGCTGTTATTGGCTAATTATTACGCTTTTTAGAATGTAATAATATTGTTTCAATCTGCTCATGGAACAGAGGCCACTTTGGTTTCAGTCTTTGATGATCTTAGTCTTTTGGCCGACTGAGGCAGTTCTTCTGCTTTGGTGCTGCTCCATCTGTTGGCGGCCTTTGACATAGTCTGCCATGATCGACTGTTGCAATGCCTGCAAGACACAGGCGTTGATGTTTTCAGCTTTACATAGTTTAATTTGTATTTGTCAGACAGATCCCAGGCAGTATATGGGTCCCCCTTCATTCCGAGTTTAAAGCAGTGTCTAATGGAGCTTCCCAGGTTTCTGCAATGAGCCCTACGTTGTTTAATTTATATGTTCTTCCTTTGGCTAGACTTATTCATTCCTATGGCCTAAGATTTCCCTGTTATTCAGATGATGCTTAGATCACAATGCATCGACTATCTCTAAAGGCTGTATGCTGGCAGCATTGGATTGTATCAGTTTTAATTAATTGTAATTAAACTCAGACAAAATAGCTGAACTTAACTCTCTCTGAACTCTTCCTTTAGGTTTTAGGCCAGATGATGTGGGTTCCACCCTATGCCCAGCAGCCTCTGTGTGGAACTTGCGTATCCTGCTTGTACAGGACTTTTTACTAGGCAACCATGTCAGTAAACTTTCTTCTTCGTGCTTTGGGTTGTTGTAAGACCTGCTGAAAATTCTGCCTTTTCACCAAACTCATACCAGGCCATTGGTGGCACAACCTACGATACTGAGTCACCTGGATTATTGTCAATCATTGTCTTTGCATTTGTCTATAATATATCACCTTCAAATTCTGCAACCACCAACACTGCAAAAAAGGGTTCTTTTTTCGGTGGAAAAAGATGATCTGTCCTACACACACAAGTGAGGTACCATTTTTATTGGAAGACATGGTGGAACGCAGAGTGGTAGGAAATTTGTGGCTCCCTACAGATTCCAGAACTTTCCCTTACAGAAATGTGAGTTTCATGCAGTTTGAGATTTGCAAGTACTTCTGGGTAAAGCACCTCATTGGAAACACAGAAGTAACACCACCCTGGACACTGCCGGGGGGGCCTAGTTTTCAGAAATGTCTGGATATAGTAGGTTTGCCTGTGTGGCTGTGCTACGGCCCAAATTCTACATCTACCCACGTTGTAAAAAAAGCATGAATTCTGCTGGGTAAAATGTAATGCCTTCAGGTCATGTTTTGGGGTTGGGGTGTATTGTGTCACAGGTGCTAAGCCCAGCCATTCACGTGGGGTACCATTTTTGTATCAGGAGACATGTGGGAACACAGACTAGTACAACATTTGCTATTACCAATTGGATTTCTCTGCATTTGTGCCTTCCAGTTGTAAGCCACGGTGTAAGAAAGAAGACATTTTGCAAAATGCCTTCTGAATCACATGCTAATATGGGTATCCACAAATGCAGAGATGTACAAATAATCACTACTTCTAAAATAAACATCTGTTGTACATTTCAGAAGTACATCGGTTTATTGAGAACACAGAAATTGGGAAGCTGAGGGCACACCCACCAAAAAACATCTCACTTCTACTTAGTTTATAGAGTGCACAGGTTTCATTCATATCCATTTTTTACTCCTTATATTTTACCATATGAATTGCTCTATACTTGGGACACAATGAAAAACCATTGTAAGGTGCAGCTCAGTTTTTGGGAGAACCTAGAAACCCTATATATCCCCGCAACTAGAAGGGTCTAGGCAACATATCGGTGTATTGCTTTTGTTAGTCTGCCATCATGACAACAAGTTACAGATGAAAACATTGTCACAAATGGCTGTTTTCTTACTTCTTTTTCATATTTTTCATTTCAATAATTAGTTTCTTTGGAAAAACCTTGTGGGATCTACACAAATGACCCCTTGCTGAATTCAAAATGGTGTCTACTCTTCATAGAATGTATAGCTTTCAGGCACCACCCAATGGTTTCTCACCAGTTTCCACCACAAACTGGAAGTAGGTTGAAAGCTCAAAAATTAGGATAAATGGTCTGTCTCTTAGAAAATGCCAAACCTGTGGTAAAAAAGTGTTTTTCTGATCCAGCTGTGCATGTTCCTGAAAGTGAGACGATGATGATAGCAAACCTTTCATTGATGACATTTCTAGAAAAAAAACGGATACTTTTTGCAAAGCACTTTTTCAAAAAACAACACAATGCACCTATATTTTGGCTATTTATCTCAGTCCCCTCCAGGGGAATCTACAAGCCCTGTGTACCCTTAGAGTCCCCATCACGCTGAGAAAAAAATTATGCAAAGATGACATGGATGCCTCATGTGGAAAAATGTTATGGCGGTATAAACTTGAAGTACCCGAAATAGCCAAAAAGGACTCAACAATAAGATGAAAAACCCTCATCAATTAAGGAGTTAAAATATAATCATATGTCCAAATTGTTGTTTTCTTTAAGATCAATATCGTCATATGGTGGGAGCAAGCTACATGTTGACAAATGGTAATCAGAATAATTTTATTACTCACTGTGATATAGTCTTAAGTTTTAAAAATGATTTCTCTTTTAACATATGGGTTGAAAAATTACTATTTTTGTGTTTGTAGTGTTGTGACCCATGTACTACTCTACATAATAGCTGACTACTTAGTGTAAGTAATTTATCTTTTTTAAAGAAAAAAAATATGCAATACCAGTCATGGTCTCTAGATGCATGAGTAGGAGAAATATATTCATGCATGTTCTATAGTTGTTTAAAAGGTTGACTAAAATGACTGGTTTAATTACAACACAGAAACTAGATAAATTATGTAGTCTCAGTCCCTACATGACAAGGGTAGGCATTCCCTAGCCTCGGGACAAACACATCAATACAATGCAAATGTGACCTGGATGAGCAAAATCTTCCATTCTTTAAAAGATGGGCCACAGAAAATCTCATTGTAGTTGGGTGTTGTCTCACCAGCCTATTATTAGGGAATCTTGCAGCCTCGCTATATAATGATGTGTGGACATGGCAATGCATTGTAGCACATGTTTGTTTTTAAGCTTTTGGCCAGGGGAGATTTTACAAGTTGGGTCATACATAACTGAACCTCAAGCTTCCAGTAAAATGCAATGCAGACAACTTAAGTATTTCCAGTTTGAGTAAACTTTGCACCGTGTCAAAATCACAATAATTTGCATTAAAGTGAATTCAAGAGCAAATCAGTGCCCTAGCTTGTTCCCACTGTCCAGAATAGACATTTTTGGTTTGGAATACTGCTACTAACTACAGACCAATAATGTTGAGTACACTTGATCTGTCATTGTGAGCTCCACATCTAAACTCACCATAGAAGAGCCATCTTAAGACATAGCTACCGGGTACCTTATGGGAAGCAGGCAAAGCCACTATTCGCGGCTTCACCAAGGGTCAACTCAAAATCAAGCGCCTGACCCAAGACACTCAAATCACTTTCATGCAGGCCCAAGCGACTCTCCTTGAGAACCGAATATCTGAACAACTGGGAGACACACAGGAAAGGCAACTCGTGGACTTGCGGGTCGAAATCAAGCAAATCTCCATGGACGCTGCTAAGCTGCTGTGGAAAACCTCGGTAGCAAGGGTGTATGGGTGGGGGGACAAGTCTGGGAAACTCCTACACCGCTTGGCCACATACCCGATGGCTAATCGTATAATCCCGGAGATCAAAGACCCGACAGGTACCGATCATCGCATACCCTCGGCGATGGCCCAGACCTTCGCCGCTTATTACTCTAAACTCTATTCAAAACAACGCCCCGAACTCTTTCTCTCAAACCTAATCAGCCAAGAACACCTCCATCTCCCTCGCCTTAGCCAAGCCGAAGCAACAGACCTTGATCTTCGTATTACTCAGGAAGAAATCAACAACGCCATATCACGCACTGCAACAGGCAAAACCCCAGGCCCGATGGTCTCCCAAAGGAGTACTACGCTGCCTACCGAGAGATACTTGTTCCGCACCTATCGGACGTATACTCTGAAGCGGTTGAGAACGGCTCATTTCCACCTGAAACAGACGCCGCCACTATTGTGGTGATCCCCAAAACACAACCTCCCTCATCAAACTGTGCCGAGTATCGCCCAATCTCCCTCACAAACACGGAGGTTAAAATATTTGCCTCGATCCTAGCCCACCGACTGAGGCCTTATCTTACCAAGCTGGTCCACCCCGACCAATGTGGATTCATGCCATCTCGTGGGACCAGACATTGCCTCAAACGCCTCCATCTAGCCTTAGCAAATCGCCAATCACTAACCCCCTATTTAGAACTTCTCCTTATTGATTTCAAAAAGGCATTTGATTCCGTAGACTGGCAGTATCTTGAAGAGGTGCTGATCGAGATGGGCATGGGCCAACACTTCCGTAATTTGGTTAAAGTGTTATACTCTCGGCTGCAGGCACGAGTGCTGGTCAACGGGGCACTCTCTGAGTTATTTCCTATTGAAAGGGGTACGAGGCAAGGCTGCCCCCTCTCACCACTCCTGTTCACCCTGGCGATGGAGCCCTTGGCATGCCTTATACGGTCTGATGATCGTATTCAGGGCTGGAGATGGCCAAACTCTAAAGAAGACAAAATCGCTTTATACGCAGATGATGTCTTGCTCTTTCTAGCCGAACCGGCTCAGTCCGGCCACCACTGCCTCTAGGCATTGCACCTCTTTGGACAAATCTCTGGTCTGAAACTAAACCCCAGCAAATCCGTCCTGGTCCATCTCCACTTATCAAGGGACGCTTTGATTGGCAATCCACGATACCTATCAGAAGGCAATCATTTAAATATCTGGGTGGCCTTGCTCCCTGATCTCGCCTGGTCACTCAATGTCACCCCGCTGGTGAAGAAAGCTCGAGACGACATTCACAGGTGGCAGACATTACCACTTAATCCCCTGGGGAGAATCGCCCTCTTTAAAATGATGATACTCCCCAGATTCCTTTACATGATTCAAAACACCCCATTTCATTTTCCACGGACCTGGTTTAAAGAGCTCGACAGTCTGACCACTAAATTCCTGTGGGGTGGGTGGAGACCTCGAATGGCCCTGTCCCAATGCCGGATTCCATCCTTCGATGGAGGTATGGGCATGACTAATCTATACCTATATTACCTGGCAACCCGCCTGCTCACGCTGCATGACTGGTTTAATGGTGGCTGGCCGGACCCAGCATTCAGAGTAGAACTGAGCGACCTGGGCCTGCCCAAGATCCAGGCGATGATGTGACGGGGGACCAATCCCCAAAACCTTACCAACTGTGACGCAAGCGGTTATCCTGGCTTGGCGCGCCTCCCTGCGCCATACCCAATGGACGAACTAGTTGACCCAATACACACCACTCTGGCAAGGGGCTTTGCTTCGGGAGGTCAGCAGACAGGAGGGATTCCGGACATGGGACCTCATTGGTATCTCACAGCTTGGGGACGTGTGGACAGGCGACCATATGCCCACTTTTCAGGATCTACAAACCCGATATTCCCTACACTCCTCACAATTCTATAGATATCTGCAGCTATGCCACACCCTCCACATACATGTACCAAATGGCACATCGCTGCCAGAATACAGTCCCCCTAAGGCGCAAACTATGACAGGTAACTTGGGAAAGGGGGGAATTTCTCGTATTTACCGCTCCCTAACCAACAACACTACAAACACACTGGACCGGTTAAGAAGTCAGTGGGAGCAATGGATAGGACCTCTTGAAGAGGAAGATTGGAGAGATGCATTGATGGCACCCAAAACAGTCACCACCTCAGCCAGACTCCATCTGGTCCAAACATACTATCTACACACTGCTTACCTAACACCCAAATGCCTTTATAGCGCAGGTCTGAAACCAACCGCATCATGCACGCGTTGTGATCACGACCAAGCAGACTTCTTTCACATGGTGTGGGCCTGCCCTGTGAGTGCACGATATTGGGACTCCATAGAAAAGGAGCTCACAGAGGTCCTGGGCTTGGAGGTCCCACACAACCCATTAAATATGCTCCTGGGAATTACGGATGGATTCGATGGATCCCGAGCTGACAAACAATTCCTTAATACTGCCATGATGGTGGCCAAAAGAGACATTGCTGCTAGTTGGATAAACCCTGTGTCTCCTGGCATAGGGAAATGGCGCAGAGGCGTAGACTGGTGTGCAGCACAAGAGAAACCGATGTTTGAAGCCAGAGGGTGTCCGGCTAAACACCGCAGGGTTTGGGGCAAATGGCTGGGGCAAATAGAATAAACACATTTCATTTTAGAAACTGTGTACACTATGTGGGATTCTATGGGATCCTGTATCGCAAATTCATCCCCCCCTGTGTGTGTAATGTGGAGACGTCTTATAACTGCTGTAATATACTGCACTTGATTCTTGCTGGTATTTTCTTGTTCACAAAACCAATAAAGCTGATTATCAAAAAAAAAAAGACATAGCCAAAGAGGCCAATTGCCATGCTAACCCATCTTCCAAGGAGCACCCTGATAAACTGAATAATCTCGTGAAAAGTACCACCATAATTGTATTGGACATTCATTCAGATATGTTTATTAAGTATCTGCCTAATAGACCGTGAATGGGCCGGGCAAAATTAATCCTCATACTCTCAAGCTGATTTCGAAAACAAAATGTTAAAAAATAATATAATCTCTCTATCATAATAATATTATTACTATCTATAATCTATATTATTTCACCTCACCATACCAATTCAGCCCTTTATCTTTCATTTCGCTATCTAGCTATACATATCTATTTATCTAAAACCTCTACTTGTATTGTGAATCACTCCATCTCTCCAAAATCGAACACAACTCTCTCCAAATATAACTGTTTCTACTCCACCTTTCTCTCATGACCGCAACTCTCTCTCTGACACTCTTTGGGGCATATTTACAAGCCCGCACCGCCACAGGAGTGTCACTTTTTTTGATGCTCCGGTGGCGCAGTGCCATTTTCCAAATTTACAAGGTAGCGCTAAGCCACTTTGCGTGGCTTAACGCCACCTTGTAAATATGCCCCTTTCTGCCGCAGTCCTCTGCAGCAAAGGGGCGTGCAATGGATGTTGCTGTGGGTGTTCCACTGCAACACCCATTATTTTTTTACGCTGCCCCAGATTTACAAGGCTGAGGCAGCACCAAAAACTAAAGCGATGGAATACCGGGCGTTAGAGTGGCGATACGAGGAGAAAGTATTAATTTCTCCTCGATGTTTGCTCTTTCCAGGTGTGCTGCATTCTGCAGCACTCATAGAAGGTGCAATTCGCCATTCGGAGGGACACCTTCCTGCACATAAACAATCATCCCTGTAGCGCATGGCGGCAGGGTGCGTGCGCTGGTGCTAGGCAGCTTTTCTTGCGCCAGCGCTAGGGGAAACACAGGGGTGCGCTGTATTCTTGTGAATACACCGCATCCCTGCATTTTGAAAATGCTAGAGCGCGGCACTGCCAAATTTGGCGCAGCTCCTCGCTCCGACATTTTATTGTAAATATTCTCCTTTGTGTCTTTATCTATCCCTATTTTTGGCCACCTATGTAAGGCAACTCTATATGTAATTCACACTTCTCTTTGTACAACAATACTGTTTCTATTTCAAATTCCATTATCTTCTCCATTTTCCTTACCTCTCTCACAGACTGATCTATCTTATAAGGCCTTTCATTTCTACGTCTCACATTGTCATGCCGCTAGTTAATGACACTCGCTCTCATATCACTATCTCATTTGTCTCTGTATTTCACATCTCTATCACAAAGTCATCACTCAATTCCAGGGTTCTATTTTGCACACTACCTACCCTCTCAGTTTGAGACATAATGATTTGAAAACCTCACATCACTTTTAAACCTCTATCCCATTTACATTTGACTAGCCTTTCTCTACTCTTTTCTCACAACCTCTATTTCACAAACTATTTTAGTGTATTGACATTTATTGATGTATCTCAAACTCACACATCTCTTTCTGAACTTGCTTCTCAGTTTAAAATCACTCCTACTATCTCTTTCTATGTCTTGAAAAATATCTCTCGACCTCAATTGCACTCTCACTCTGACTATGTATCAACCTTACCTATGGTTATCTGATGCATAAACATGTCTGTTTCAACCCCTCATACTTCTCTATTTGCCTTACCTTTGCCTCAATACTCTTTTCCAAATCCTCCTTAAAAAAGATTTTGCTAGTTTCCCCTCTCTCTACCTTATACGTCTAGTTTATGTCTCTTTAAATGTACTTAGATATCTGTAGTCTCTCTAGCTGTCTACCTCTACCTGTTTCAGACTTTAAATCTCTGTAATACATTTCATTCAAACTTATCACTCTCGATACTCAATCCTGCTGTATTATACACTCCTTTCTCTCTACATTTCCTTCACCTTATATCATTTTTCTCTCTCTGAAACTCAGCCACTTTTGCCTATTTTACAATAACTTCCTTTTCCACATTTTTCATTTATGTATATTACTTTCAGACTACCTCACATTTCTATTTTAGCTTAAGTCTTGACCACAGCTCACCTATCTCTGTATATTATCTCTTGCTCCACCTCTCTTTTTCTTCAAAACCCACATCTTTCACTATATATTTACTTTACCTCTCTGTCTTCCTGAATCTTGTCTCATCCTATGTCTCTTATTCAGTACAGTCTGAGTTTAACGTGTAGCCAAGGAAATACACACATAGAATGAGATGAGGGCCAAGTGTGTGGACGTTAAATATTTTGAAGAACTATGCCAATCAAATATATGATATTAATAGTTCTTGGTTTTCACAGTATTCCAACAACAGCACCAGTAGTGATTTGTTTTTTTTCCCCAATATCAGGCAAATAAAGTAAAAAATTAAAGTTCTAAGTGCATAATATATTTTTGTAGTATTATGCTTTGCAACTATAAATAACCACCAACTCACCTTTCCCAAGGGAAGGAAATGCCTCTCTCTACATGGTCACCTCCAAAGATTTGGACTGATGCTGCTGGTTTTTCTACTTTGACGGTATACGGAGGTCTGCTAACCAGACTTCAATACCAGTGCTCTGACTCTTAAATTGTATGATTGGCTCACCCACAATTGGCATACGTTACCTTAAGTATAAGTCTATAGTCTATAGTACCAGGGGTATCCAGGGCCTGTAAGTTAAAGTGTTCTTCATGGGCTACAGCACTATTTGTACCACCACAAGTGTGATAAAGCAAAGCAAGATACCCAGCCTGCCATTGCTGGATGGAAGAGCAGTTTTCAAACTGCTAACTTGACTTTGCCATTTAAACTAATGACTAATGATATATATATATATATATAAGTCACCACTAAGGCAGGTCTATCAAGCAGGGTGCTGTATATTAAAAAATGTGCCATATGTTGTTATGTGTTCTAACAGTAGCAACCTCAAATTGTCGTTTTTGCTGTAGAAAGTCTAGTGCCTATTGATGAGTACAGGGGTACATGCTGACAACTCAGCTGTGCTAACCTCTGAATTGGACTACAAAAGTTAGTACTTCAAGGTATCAAAGGAATTGTTACATTAAAGCAGACATGATGCCCAAGGCGAATTTAATGTAACTTTTAAGTAAATTATAACTTTAGAAAGTTGCCACTCTGTTGCCCAAGTTTTCCAGCGAACGATTATGGTTATAGGCCACAAGACAGCCTTCTGCCCTCCTGGGGGGAAGTGTGAACAACTATCAGGAAGGAACACAAAGGGCCTGCCATTGGAAGAGGTGCTGGCAGGAAGGCCAAATAGGGTGTGAGCCCAAAGGGTAAGCTTCAAAGGGGAAGCCGCCTTAGAAGGGGAAATGATGCGTACACACAAGAGGGGCTGCTCTTTGTTCTATAGACAGGTTGGTGTTGGGGACAGAGAGGGGAAAAAAGTTGCCAAACCAGTTTTCCCATGGGCGTGTAGACCCCAGGTAGCCATGACTCTGAGGTGAGCTACCAAGCTCTATACACCGAGAGAAGGGTTCTGCCACCTTGGGAGTGGTAAGCATATTGCATTATGGGATAGCTAGATGCCACACTTTGCAGGAAGTCATCATCAGGTGGGAGGGGACCGGGTAGCCCATTGTTTAGCAGTCAATGCATCCCCTGCGGGCAATTCCTGGTCATAAAAGTGGCACCTCGCATTAAATGCATCCTCTTGTTCCTTGCTTGATTTAGATAGAGTAAACACAGGTTTGGTTGTGATGAAGGAAGAGACACCAAGGGAAAATGTTGTAGGTCATGTGCTCTGTAAGACATAAGTGAGTCTATTGAAGGCTACATTGAAATCCCTGGCAAGAGACTGTTGGGATTTTAAAACAGACAATGTTTTGTTTAAGAACACTCATTATGCCAAGGAAGGATTCCACCTTGTGCTCTAGTCTTTATTGGAAGTTATTTACTGATGAAGTAATGTTCTCTAGCTGCTGTTCAATTTTTGCTAAGTTTAATGGTAATTTTGGCTCTTGTTTTTTTTTCTTTTATAACTTCTCCAATGTCTGCTAGAGAATGATCCGTTCCTTGAAGCCAACAATATGTGTCTTTAATGTTCTGAGCTACTTTTTTATTTGGGCTAAGACACCTTCTGACTTCTTCTAGAGTACCCATGAGTGTCTCCATCACCTTCTTCGCTTGCTCAGTAATCCATTTCAGTGTCCTGTGGATACGTTTTTCAAAAGTTACTTCAAGATCTTACCCATCCGCACGATGAACTCCATCCACTCCGGATCACCAACCGACCCCTGCCCACACCACGTCTTCAACAAAGCCGACGCCACCATCGCACCCCATCTCCGGGACATCATCAACTCCTCCTTCCACACCGCCACCTTCCCGGAGAGCTGGAAGCACGCCGAGCTTACCGCCCTCCTGAAGAAACCAACGGCGGACCCCACCGACCTCAAGAACTACCGTCCCATCTCGCTCCTTCCGTTTCCGGCCAAAGTCATCGAGAAGACCGTCAACAGACAGCTTGCCGCCTTCCTCGAGACGAATGGATCCCTCGACCCTCGCAGTCCGGGTTTCGGCCAACCACAGCACCGAGACCGCCCTCATCGCAGCCACCGACGACATCAGAACCCTAAACGACAACGGGGAAACAGCAGCCCTCATCCTCTTGGACCTCTCCGCGGCGTTCGACACCGTCTGCCACCGCACCCTAGTGAAGCGCCTCAGCAACATCGGAATCCGAGAGAAAGCACTGGAATGGATCATCTCGTTCCTCGCCGGAAGAACCCAGAGAGTCCGCCTCCCCCGTTCAGATCCGAGGCCACCGAAGTCATCTGCGGCGTTCCACAAGGATCTTCACTCAGTCCAACCCTCTTCAACGTCTACATGAGCCCCTCGCAGCCATCGCACGCCAACACAACCTCAACATCATCTCCTACGCCGACGACACCCAGCTGATCCTCTCCCTCACCAACGACCCCACCACCGCCAGAGCCAACCTCACACGACGGGATGAAAGACGCCGCCGACTGGATGAGGATCAGCCGCCTTAAACTGAACTCAGACAAGACGGAAGTCCTCATCCTGGGCTCATCACCCTCCGCCTGGGACGACTCCTGGTGGCCCCCGGCCCTGGGCACCGCGCCCAAGCCAACGGACCACGCACGAAACCTGGGCTTCATCCTGGACTCCTCCCTGTCGATGACCAGACAAGTCAACGCCGTCTCATCTTCGTGCTTCAACACCCTGCGCATGCTCCGCAAGATCTTCAGATGGATCCCCACTGAAACCAGGAAGACCGTCACCCAGGCACTCGTCACCAGCCGACTGGACTATGGGAACACCCTCTACGCCGGAACCACAGCCAAACTTCAAAAAGACTCCAGCGCATCCAGAACGCCTCCGCACGACTCATCCTGGACATCCCCCGACACAGCCACATCACCGGACACCTGAAAGACCTGCACTGGCTCCCCGTCAGCAAGAGAATCACGTTCAGACTCCTCATCCACGCACACAAGGCCCTCCACGACCTGGGCCCAAAGTACCTCAACGACCGCATGACCTTCTACACGCCCACCCGCCAGCTACGATCAACCAGCCACGCCCGCCACCGTACCACGCATCCGCAGAACCACCGCCGGAGGAAGATCCTTCTCCTACCTGGCAGCCAAGACCTGGAACTCCCTCCCCACTCACCTTCGGCGAACCCAGGACCATCTCTCCTTCAGGAAGCAGCTCAAGACCTGGCTGTTCGAGCAGTAACTTACCCCCTCCCCCAGCGCCTTGAGACCCTCCCGGGTGAGTAGCGCGCTCTATAAATGCCGTGATTGATTGATTGATTGACCCATCCACAGGAACACACTGATCTCTACTATAGCCTTATAGCCCGCCGTAGCGGGCTATACAGGCTATTAAAGGCCCGCTCCCGCGTTAAAGGCCCGAGCCGAAGACGAGGGACTTTAACAAGGGTGAGGGACTTTAATAGCTGGTATAGCCCTGCTACGAAGGGCTATAAGGCAATTAGAACATTCTGCCACTAAAGGGCAGAATGTTCTAACAAATAAAACAAAGGCTTTTCGAAGCTCGAGGGGATTTAAATCCCCTCGAGCTCCGAGAGGCCTTTGTATAACATTGGAATGTTGCTCTGCGGGCCTTTACCGGCCCGTAGAAGCAGGAAGCACTCCATTGTCTTCAATGGAGCTCCCAACATTCCAATGTTCTAATTGGTTATATAGAACAGGTTCGATGGCATATTGTAGACACTCTAACATCGTCACCCTTTGCCACGACCGGTGGAAATCATTAAAGCTTTCCTCATTTAAGGAGGGCAAGGTGGTCTCTAACGTCTCCAAGATGTCATTCTAGCTTAGGAGATCAATAGAATCATTATCGGAATCTCCAGAAGTAGAAAAAAGAAAATAGTTAAAAAAATATAATTAAATATGATAAATTGTTAACAGACACAATAAGAATGACCATGTTAAACAGAGTACAGAATGTAGCGCTGAAAGGTATACTTAAAAAGATTAATCTAAATCATTCATTATGACACTTTTGTTTTTTACAAATTAGATCAAACAATTTTGGAGCATATGAATAAATGTGGGCCTGCCTCATCAACTTAAGTCAGTATTTCTTTACAATAATTGAAAGTACTAGGTTTGTTACTATTATACAATGCTAATATCTCTTTTTCTCACTTTTTAACACTAAGGGGTCGATTCCGATTCGGGCCGGAAAAAGCACCGACCGACTCGGAGCCGGAAAAATTACCGACCGACACGTACCAGTGGCGCCCGACACGCCAAGTACGATGCAAGCCGCGATAAATCCGACCGACACGTCAGGAAACCAAGCCGACCGACCGAGCCGCTCGGAAAATAGCAATCCGGCCGGAAAAACACGCGAATTCAACCGACCGACACGCACCCGGAACAAATCCGACCGAATCGTACCCGCCAACTCCAACCCGCAAAGTACGATGCAAGGCGCGAAAACACGACCGAGTCGGACGGAGGACAAGCCATACGACCGACACGCATACAAAACCGAGCCGAAGCAACACAATACACCGCGACCGACGCGTACGCAGCATACAAAACTGCACAAACACAGCGTGAACGAAACGGAAAACACCGTACGAGACCAATGCAGGGTCCGACTCGGTCACAAGAACGTTTCCAACATACACAAACAGCACAAAGGAAAAATCAACCAAAAAAAGGCCAAACAAGCAATTACCAAGCCAATAAATACTGGGGGGGGTGGGGACAGAGAACAAAGACACACCCACAACTCCACCTATATAAAGGACACAAATCACTACCATGAGCCTTTGCAAATGCCATTCCACTGCCAGCACCCAAGAGAAAGCAACCACACACCCACAGCTCATCCCTCACACAAGCCACACACCAGCAGCACACCAACAAATACCTACCTCACATACACCCAGCACAACACACACCCACACACCCTCACCTGCACACCAACACACACATCACCCACCATCACCACCCATCACCATGCCCCCCAAGAAGAATCACAAGTTCCTAGATTGTGAATTGGAAGTCCTGGTAGACGAGATCCTCAGGGTAGAGCCACAGCTGTTTGGCACATTGGTCCAACAGACCCCCATGTCGCAGAAAACCAAGATGTGGGAGAGGATCATCAACAGGGTGAACGCCCAATCACCATGTCGGCGCACAAAGAGCGACATCCAGAACAGGTGGTATGACGTGCGCAGGAGGGTACGGAAACTGCTGAAGCAAGACTACATCAACAGCCAACACACCGGCAGTGGCCCTCCTGCCAAGCCAATATACCTCAGGCCCTGGGAGGAGAAGGTGCGGGCCATCCTACCGCCAGTGAGCATATATGGACTAGAGGACATCCCAGAGCCTGGTGAGTACACAACAAATGTACACAATATACTGCCACAAAACACACACACATCACTGTCAAGGGGAAAGTCAAACCATGCACTCATAGCAATCACACAGCAACCAGAACAGAATCATCCCAAAATGTGTATGTCAGTCAGAGAAACACAACACATGCCATCAAAAAAGTCACATCCAACTGTGCCAACACATGTACAAACACAACCACAACTACAGCTAGGCAGTGGCACAAATAGAACCAACAAACACATCCACACATGTAGCCACCACAACAACACCAACACACAGTGAAGACCACTCAAAGGAAGGAATTCTGTGTATGCTGGCCAAGTCAGTGTAGCCAATAGCATCATGGGAGTCGCAGTCACACATATTGCCCCCCCACAACTGTCCCATCAACACCACCATGAACCATGCGCACATCACAGGGAGTGGAGAAGGACTCACAAGATGGCTGACACTGGCTACTGCTGTGAGGAGCACAAGGCCCTGCTGGCAACTGTGCACCAACAAACAGCAGGACACCACTGACTGACATCCTGAGAGACAACTTACACTCCCTGCAATGCAAGCACGTTCCATGGTGGGATATCTGGCTGGCTGGGTGGGAAGGGGGACTTGCAGCACTGACCATAGTCACCAGCACCTCCCCTCACACCCCCCCCAACACAAACTCCACAGTACCCACCTGGTAGAATGCAATGCCCTCCATCCTAACACAAGATCCCACAAAGCACCACCACCCTGGGTTATGTTGTGTGAAGCACAGGGACACTCTTGGGACTCTTAGCCAAACAACTGCCAGGACAACACTCCCAGCCATCCTGTCAGCACAGCCAGCCCACCCCACAGGGAAGCAGAGTCAAAAGGAAGGAAGCATGGGCATGCTGGGAAGGGGGTGGAGGCAATAGCATGATGGGAGTCGTAGTCAGACATTGCTCAGCCTCACAACTGGCCCATCAACACCACCCTGAACCATGCTCACATCACAGGGAGTGGAGAAGGACTCACAAGATGGCTGACACTGGCTACTGCTGTGGGGAGCACAAGGCCCTGCTGGCAACTGTGCACCAACAAACAGCAGGACACCACTGACTGACATCCTGAGAGACAACTTACACTCCCTGCAATGCAAGCACGTTCCATGGTGGGATATCTGGCTGGCTGGGTGGGAAGGGGGACTTGCAGCACTGACCATAGTCACCAGCACCTCCCCTCACACCCCCCCCAACACAAACTCCACAGTACCCACCTGGTAGAATGCAATGCCCTCCATCCTAACACAAGATCCCACAAAGCACCACCACCCTGGGTTATGTTGTGTGAAGCACAGGGACACTCTTGGGACTCTTAGCCAAACAACTGCCAGGACAACACTCCCAGCCATCCTGTCAGCACAGCCAGCCCACCCCACAGGGAAGCAGAGTCAAAAGGAAGGAAGCATGGGCATGCTGGGAAGGGGGTGGAGGCAATAGCATGATGGGAGTCGTAGTCACAGACATTGCTCAGCCTCACAACTGGCCCATCAACACCACCCTGAACCATGCTCACATCACAGGGAGTGGAGAAGGACTCACAAGATGGCTGACACTGGCTACTGCTGTGGGGAGCACAAGGCCCTGCTGGCAACTGTGCACCAACAAACAGCAGGACACCACTGACTGACATCCTGAGAGACAACTTACACTCCCTGCAATGCAAGCACGTTCCATGGTGGGATATCTGGCTGGCTGGGTGGGAAGGGGGACTTGCAGCACTGACCATAGTCACCAGCACCTCCCCTCACACCCCCCCCAACACAAACTCCACAGTACCCACCTGGTAGAATGCAATGCCCTCCATCCTAACACAAGATCCCACAAAGCACCACCACCCTGGGTTATGTTGTGTGAAGCACAGGGACACTCTTGGGACTCTTAGCCAAACAACTGCCAGGACAACACTCCCAGCCATCCTGTCAGCACAGCCAGCCCACCCCACAGGGAAGCAGAGTCAAAAGGAAGGAAGCATGGGCATGCTGGGAAGGGGGTGGAGGCAATAGCATGATGGGAGTCGTAGTCAGACATTGCTCAGCCTCACAACTGGCCCATCAACACCACCCTGAACCATGCTCACATCACAGGGAGTGGAGAAGGACTCACAAGATGGCTGACACTGGCTACTGCTGTGGGGAGCACAAGGCCCTGCTGGCAACTGTGCACCAACAAACAGCAGGACACCACTGACTGACATCCTGAGAGACAACTTACACTCCCTGCAATGCAAGCACGTTCCATGGTGGGATATCTGGCTGGCTGGGTGGGAAGGGGGACTTGCAGCACTGACCATAGTCACCAGCACCTCCCCTCACACCCCCCCCAACACAAACTCCACAGTACCCACCTGGTAGAATGCAATGCCCTCCATCCTAACACAAGATCCCACAAAGCACCACCACCCTGGGTTATGTTGTGTGAAGCACAGGGACACTCTTGGGACTCTTAGCCAAACAACTGCCAGGACAACACTCCCAGCCATCCTGTCAGCACAGCCAGCCCACCCCACAGGGAAGCAGAGTCAAAAGGAAGGAAGCATGGGCATGCTGGGAAGGGGGTGGAGGCAATAGCATGATGGGAGTCGTAGTCACAGACATTGCTCAGCCTCACAACTGGCCCATCAACACCACCCTGAACCATGCTCACATCACAGGGAGTGGAGAAGGACTCACAAGATGGCTGACACTGGCTACTGCTGTGGGGAGCACAAGGCCCTGCTGGCAACTGTGCACCAACAAACAGCAGGACACCACTGACTGACATCCTGAGAGACAACTTACACTCCCTGCAATGCAAGCACGTTCCATGGTGGGATATCTGGCTGGCTGGGTGGGTGGGAAGGGGGACTTGCAGCACTGACCATAGTCACCAGCACCTCCCCTCACACCCCCCCCAACACAAACTCCACAGTACCCACCTGGTAGAATGCAATGCCCTCCATCCTAACACAAGATCCCACAAAGCACCACCACCCTGGGTTATGTTGTGTGAAGCACAGGGACACTCTTGGGACTCTTAGCCAAACAACTGCCAGGACAACACTCCCAGCCATCCTGTCAGCACAGCCACCCCACCCCACAGGGAAGCAGAGTCAAAAGGAAGGAAGCATGGGCATGCTGGGAAGGGGGTGGAGGCAATAGCATGATGGGAGTCGTAGTCACAGACATTGCTCAGCCTCACAACTGGCCCATCAACACCACCCTGAACCATGCTCACATCACAGGGAGTGGAGAAGGACTCACAAGATGGCTGACACTGGCTACTGCTGTGGGGAGCACAAGGCCCTGCTGGCAACTGTGCACCAACAAACAGCAGGACACCACTGACTGACATCCTGAGAGACAACTTACACTCCCTGCAATGCAAGCACGTTCCATGGTGGGATAACTGACTGGGTGGGTGGGTGGGTGGGAAGGAGGTCTGGCTGTCAACCAAACACAATCAATGCAGACCATGTTCACACCCCAGAGAATACATAGAAATGCCCAAATAATGCAGGACAATGTGCCACACCAATATCAACCCCTGACTGTGACGACTTAGGACAATACAATGTACAGGCCCGCACCCCGAGGCACAGTCACAACTGTCAGGTGTGTCAACCACTGATGCCTGCAGAAACATGACATACATTGTTTGTGTCTCCCAAAAACAGGTGATGATAGGGACACAGCAGCAGACGCTGAGGAGTCCCAGTCCCAGGCTCAAGAGGATGCCGAGCTCACTGGCGTCGTACAGCCTCTGTCCTCCTCGGACGATGAAGAACAACCTGGCACATCCGGTGCAAGTCAACATGCTGCACCAGCAGGACCACCAGCTGCAGCACCAGCAGGTCCACCAGCTGCACCCCCTGCACCCACCCCTCCAACGACTGTCACCACGAATACCATCCCTGCCGACATGGACAGAATAAGGAACAACACCAGCGCAGTGACCCTGGACCAACCTGGGGCCATGGACACCACCACCACCACCAACCCCCAAGGTGGACCAGGGTTATCTGTGCGTGCAACTGCACACACTGCACATGTCAGCAGGGGTGGTGGGAGGGGTGGGAGACAGAGGTCGCTGCTTGCAGACGTTGCTGGTGTGCATGAAGACCCACAACTGGTACGCATAGCTGATGCGTACCAGTCCAGCACCGGAGAGCTCAGCCAGGTAGTGGGGCTCCTCAGAGACATCAAACAGCAGCAGGCTGCCCATCATGCCCGCTTGGACTCCCACATGTCCCACGTGGAGTCACACATGTCACGTGTGGACTCCCACATGACCCGCGTGGAGTCCAAGTGGGATGTACTACATGAGATGACGGCGGTGCACAGGGACATTTTACAATGCCTCCGCCAGATGAACAGCAACCAGTCCACACCTCCCTGTGTGCCAACAACATCTGGCACCGAACAAACTGCAACTGCCACAGGGAGGGAGGAGGACTCTGGCGGAGAGTCCCCTGCACCGCAGCAGCCTGCACTTGAGGGCCCCCCCCCAAGAAGAGGGGTCGTCCGAGGAGGGGAAAGTGAGAGGCTGATGGCCAAGCGCAACTCCCAGGAAGCCTGAACCTGTTCTGGATTTTCGCCTTTGTGCACAGACTGTTCACCCTGTTGATGGCAACACTACTCCCACACATTGCATGGGGAGTACAAGTTGGAACAATGTGTCAGACAACTGTGGCCCCGATACTGGGGATCCTGTCTACCTGGACTTTCTATTCATCTAGGAACTTGGGATTGCAAGATTCATGTACAGCACAATCCATCCTATGCACTATTATCACAGATGTATCACAATAAACACAATAATACACCATACTTGCCTCTGTCGTGATTCCAACGTGGGTGCTGTTATGGGGATGATGAACAGCAAAATTACACTGTGTATGCGAACTGCAACAGCAAGGACAACACAGGCATGTGAGTACAGGCAACGTGACACATATGAGGGAGACACACCACCAGGGCTACACAACACATACACACCTAGGCCATCTGACTCATTGCCTACACTGATGTTGCCAGGGAAGACGGTGCAATGCACAGACACCACACCCATTCCCAGTTGTAGTCAAGTAGCCCACAGGTGCAGTAAGCAAATGGCAGTCAAATGTGTGACCACAGACAACGCACATCACTAAGTGAAGCACAGGTTTATTACACAGTAGCAACATGCCGTAACCACTACAGATGCAAGGTAACCCCACCTGGTAGCGGGCACACAGTCAACAACTGTAGACAGAAGGAAGTCCATGGGTGTGGCGCACATCACCTGTAGGGACACAACAGCTACCAGCCTGGATGTGCAATCACGTCGTCGGTGGACACAGTTGACCAAACGAATCTGAAAGTACCCTGTGAAGGACAGAAATGACACACAGTCAAAAGCAATGCAGTACAGGACAGAACAGCAAAACTCATGCACAATACATGTTACAAGATACCCACCCAGAACCAAGTTAGCATGTCAACACTGTTGGGGAGTACAGCCCACCTGTCACCACACATCGCAACACACATCCTGTCAAGTAGCCCATGGACACACTCCAACAGCACCAGAGCACCACCCACACATCATGCCAACTCACATCATTCACATGACACCTCAGGATACTCACATTCAGCTAAAGAAGTTGGTGATGAGCTGTGTGCGGACATCACCATCACCATCATCATCATCATCGTCACTGGCATCGTGGTCCAGGCCAGGATCCTCCACAGGTGGCGGATGTTGGTCATCGTCATCCTGGATGAGAGGCAACTCCTTCCGCACTGCCAGGTTGTGGAGCATGCAGCAGACGATGATAATCTTGCACACTTTCGCAGGGGCATATGGGAGGGACCCTCCGGTCTTGTCCAGGCAGCGGAAGCGGCTCTTCAGGAGACCAAAGGTCCGCTCAATCACTCTCCTGGTCCGACCATGTGCCTCATTGTAGCGCATCTGGGCAGGTGTCACAGGGTTCCTGAGGGGTGTCAGCAACCACGGCATGTTGGGGTATCCCGAGTCACCTACGGACAGACAAGTGCACATCAGCTGACTTGGAAAAGTGGGCGGAATACTACAGATCAGATCACACACAATGGCACAAAGTCAGTACACACCGACAAGCCAGGCACGCTGGTTCTGCATCTGTGCCATCAACCTGGGGATGCGACTACTCCTCATCACAAAGGCATCGTGTGCTGAACCAGGGAAACGGGCACACACGTGTGTGATGGTCATGTCTGCAAGACACACCACCAGTGCATTGACCGAGTGGTAGTGCTTGCGGTTCCTGTAGGCCTGCTCCTGGGCCTGTGGTGGTACCAAAGCCACATGTGTCCCATCAATGGAGCCAATGACATGCGGCATCCTCCCCAGGGCATAAAAGTCACTCTTCACGTCAGTGAGTCGTCGCAGTCTAGGGAAATAGATGTACCGGTTCAGGAAGAGCAACATTGCCGCCAAAACATCGCGGAGCACACGGCTGAACATGGTCTGTGACATCCCACCAGCAGACGCCACAGTATGTTGGAAGGTACCGGTGGCAAAGAAGTGTAGGGCTGCCATCACCTTCACCTTGGGGGTCAGCGCTGTAGGATACGGCCGGCCAGGCTGCAAATGTGGGGACAACTGCACTGCCAAATCCTCAATCAGCTGCCTGGTGAAGCGGTACCGTCGGATGCTGTCCCGTTCCACCATCGTTGCCAGGTCTGGGAATGGCCGATGGACAGCAGGAGCCCTGCAGTGCAGAGGAGAAGTAAGCAAGATCGTCAGTCACCCCACATATGCGGCATTGAACACACTCAAGATCCCAACATACATCATCATGAGGCACAACTACATGAAGTGTGCAGTACCGGAACGACATGTATGGTACATACATGGCCAACATCTGTCAACACGGTCCTAAAGGTGGCATCAATTTGTCCCAGGTTGGCCCATTGGATATCATGATGCTGTGTCACAGTCACCCCCCAGTGACATGTGAGGACAGATGTGCCCCAGGCACCACAGCTCAACGACAGGCACATTCCCAGGGACCCTGTAATGCCACATGGACACTGGCATCACCTGGAGTATCATGTGTACACCACAACAAAACAAACATGACCCCCACAGGTAGTGGCCACACTTGCCATGGCAGGAGAGCCATGGACGTCTGTGACACACACGCACAACATCAGAGTCCATGCACACACAACGTGGATGTGGAGACTGTCTCCCATTGTGCACATGAAATCAGAGACATTGTAAACACTACATGCACAAAGACTGTGGAGGGCCATCACTATTGTGCCACTGGGACACCCTGGCTCAAACATACCGTCCCACATGGGACTCACGGGGTATGTGACATGACATACACAAACACCACTGTGAAATGTGACCATGGCACATGCACAGATATGAACAGTTGCACATCACAGTGGTCACGTACACGTAACACCCAGGATCCTGTCCCCATTAACACGTGCACAGCCTGGGGGTGGCTGCCCACAGGTGACACCCACAGGACAACATGTACACCAACATACACACAATAGGAAATGCAGCCTTACATGCCTTATGATAAGGTTTGGACAGGCTGTCGTGATGTAGGTGTGCCCCTCACTCCCTGGGAGCTATCTGTGGCTGGCATATGTCCATCTGAGACAGGCATGCTGACATATGCCAGTCACATGTACAGTGATGCGTTGAACAGCAATGGACCGATCGGTGCCTCCGGCCGGCCCATTGCTTTCAATGTGTGCGGGTACGCGTTGTACCCCTGTGCGCGTTGTACTGCAATGGACCGATCGGTGCCTCCGGCCGGCCCATTGCATTCAATGTGTGCGGGTACGCGTTGTACCCCTGTGCGCGTTGTACTGCAATGGACCGATCGGTGCCTCCGGCCAGCCCATTGCATTCAATGTGTGCGGGTACGCGTTGTACCCCTGTGCGCGTTGAACAGCAATGGACCGATCGGTGCCTCCGGCCGGCCCATTGCATTCAATGTGTGCGGGTACGCGTTGTACCCCTGTGCGCGTTGTACTGCAATGGACCGATCGGTGCCTCCGGCCGGCCCATTGCTTTCAATGTGTGCGGGTACGCGTTGTACCCCTGTGCGCGTTGTACCTCAATGGACCGATCGGTGCGCACCCATTGACAATGGGCTTGCCTGGCAACGGACGCGTTTTCGAATATTCGAACGAGTCGGTTGCTGGAAAATCAGTTGGTCACCCACAACAATGTTGCAAAATCATGTATGTCATGAAGTTGAAATTTTGAAGGATGCTGTGGGCGTGTTTTGGTGCTGCTATTCCATGGATTGGCCAGATTCAGAAGATGCAAACGACTTGGACCTATCACTTTGGACACAAGGGACAGTATCTGCCTCTCCAGCACATATATATTGCTGCATGTTCCCCTGAGAGCCCACTTGCCTGCACTACATGCTCCAGGACGACATCTGCCACTGCACTGCTGCTGTCTCTGCCCCTCTGGACCCTGCAATGGCACGTACTGTGGAGAGAGCCCCAGCCTTCAGCCTTGAAGAGAACCAGGCCCTGCTGGACAGCCTACTTCCACAGTACAGCAAGCTGTATGGGACACCAGGGGAGCAGGTGAGTGTTCTGTGCACTGCCTTTCTGAATGTGCATTTTGTCTGACTAGCAAGGCTGAGAGTCAGCACACCACTGGCTAGCAGGCTCACTGAGTAGTTGTCACCCCCCATAGTGTGTAGTGACTTGCACTGGACAGGTATGGTGCAGTGACAGTGCTTCTGAACAGGGTTTTACTCCCCATGCAATGATACCATGTAGTGACTTCTGGAAAACTGTCCATGGGCAGCCGTGCACTGCCTGGGTACACCATGTGCCCCTGTGATTGCGACATGTATATGCAACTGTGTCATGCACGGATATGTTGCATGTGTAGTAATGGCCTTATCACTTTGTCATCCTGACAGGCTTCTGCCCATCGGAAGCATGAGATCTGGAAGGACATCGTCCGGGCTGTCCGGTCCGTGGGGGTCTACAAGCGCCGGATCCGCAACTGCCAAAAGAGGTGGCAGGACCTTCGGGGCTGGACCCGGAGGATTGCACGGGTCCAGCTGAAGCTGTCGCCTCCTCGCAGGAGGGGCGGAACACGGACCCTGACCCCCACATGCTCAGGATCCTGGCGGTGGTCTTTCCAGACCTGGATGGGCAGCTGAAGGCCAGAGAGCAGCAAGGAGGGGGTGAGTCAAAGACTGCACTGTGTACTCTGTCTAACATGCTATGTGCCCTCCTCGGGCCAGGTTGAACTGCCACAGTACAGCAGTCATGTTGTCCAGGAGCCATGTCCCTCTATTGTGCACTGCCCACTCCTCATCTGATACCCAGGTGTGGCCCTTACATGCAGGGAATTCTGTCACTTAGGACTGTGTCCTTGCAGTTTGCTTGACTCAAGGTGGGAGACAGCATCTGTTTCCCTGACTCTGTGGTGGGCATCATGGGTGGGTCCATTGCTTACACGATGCCTGTATTCTGACATGTATTCAGCGTGTTACTTTGATCTGTGGTCCAATTGCTGAGCTGATCCACCACATGTGGCTGGGGTACCTGGCACACACCCATGCTGCGGGTGGGAACAATGTTTGGGCCCCAGGAGTATGTATATGACGTGTGTCACACATACTTAGCCAGCTGCCTACAGTCCAGGGCTCATCCCTCATTCATGTGGGGCTGGACAGTCATGCCTACTCCAGGCCATACAATACACTCTGTACTCCCACTCCCGTGTATCAGAGGACACATTGTGCACAGTGATTTGACCCCTCAGGTGTCTGCCTCTGTGTCAGTGTGCTGTGGATTAGTCGCCAGGACTGCTGTGGAGTTTCTTGGTAGGGGCTCAGCATGCCACTGGAGATGTGACCATAGGAGACGATACTTGTGTGACACATAGGTGTCTGATCAGCTGCCCATGCAGACTGGGGCATGTAAATGTGAAGTTCAGGCAGCTGTTCCCCATGCACAGCAGAGTGTGAGGGGCTCAGGTTCAGAGGGTAGTGTCACAGGTCTCCCATATGTCCAATAGGTATGACCTGGACAGATGAGGGTTAAGAGGATGTGTTGTGGGGGGGATGTACATGTGCACTTGTGCAGCTCCAGGACTTGCATTCCCCATGACCTACTATTGTGACACAGTGCAGAGTGTTGTTGTCTGGCTGCAAAGTCATACATCACTGAGACAGTGATGTATGACTTTGCAGTCATGCCTCCGCCATGGCATGTGTCTACTGATTGGTGATCCTGCAGGGGAGTGACATGTGCTACATGCACACCATAGTGGCGCTGGCTATCAGGACATGGGTGCATCATGGTGTCTGTCGCTGGTATGCATCACATGCATTTCCTATTTGACTCTGGGCATCCCTTACATCCGTAAACCTGTACTGACTCAGTGGCAAGAGCTGTGATGTGTCCACACCGTGTCCTCTGCACTGTCCAACTACTGTGTACTTGGTGCATGTGTCAACACTGGGGTGTTGCAATCCAACAGACACCAGACAGATGGGTGCAAGGCCATGTGGGATGTGAGTGCCATGCTTGGCATCAGACTGACAATTGACTTCTCCTGTTCAATTAGTGCACTTTTAGCAATGTACAACTAATGATGCCAGGGCTTGCTCTGTGATGTGCTGTGCTCACAGTGGTGTGTGCGTTATGTGCAGGTGACTGATGTCTGTCTGTTTCCCCATTGTTTGCAGATACATCCACGGCCACGGAAGGGGACAGCTCCACGGACCAGGAGGAGCCGGAGAGCCAGACTGGGTCAGCAGCCGAGGAGTGGTTGGAGGGACCCAGTGGCACGGAGGGCGAGGGGAGCCACACCGAGGAGTCCTCAGCAGCATCCACCTCAGCTGAGGACCAGAGCAACTCGGAGGATGACTCCCTTGTGGAGGCGGGTGTCAGCAGCCACCACACCCCAGCTAGTGTTGCTGTCCCCGCCACCACCAGCACCACCACCGCCCTCCCATCGGCTCCCATTCCCCAGGTCCGTGGAGGCTCCCATGTCCGGGAGCGTGTCTCCTTTGGGCCAGGCACCGCACCCCCTGCCCCTGTGTCCCCTGCTGCCCTGAGTGAGGAGTCTGTGTACCTCCTTCGCCAGCTCCATGTAGGGCAGACAGCCATGCTGAGTGTCCTCCATGCGCACACCGCGCTGTTGACTCAGCTGGTGTCGTTCATGGAGGGCATCTCATCGGGCATGTCTGACCTACAGAGGGGCAATAGGTCCATGGACTCCTCCCTGACGGCAGCAGTGTCCCTCCTCAAACGGTCCCTCACCCCTCCTGCCTCTGCTCCATCCACACTCCCCAGCACCTTACCCATCCCAGGCACACACACACTGGCACAGGCACACACCAGCACACACACATCCAGCACACTGACACACACGCCAATGACAAAACGCACACGCACGCACATTCAGGGGACTGAAGCCAGACTCACAGGGGATGGGGCCCTGGAACACACACACGCATCCACATGCACTGCGCAGTCCTCAGTTCCCTCTCCCTCCAAAGCACCCTCCCTTGCCTCACCTGCAACCCCAAAGTCACAGCAGCTCTTCCTCTGTGACCTCGGCCTCTTCCCCACCGATGAAGCTGCTCCAGCATCCCGGGGGAAGAGGAAGCCCACCCACACGGAGCAGAGTGCCCCTCGCCCCCGGACACCCTCCCCCAGGCGCAGACGGACTGAGGCCCCCACCCGCAAGTCCCCCGGAGTGCTAAGAGCAAGACCCCGCCACCGCCCTGCAGCTCAGGCACAAGGTCTCCGTCCTCCATCCCTCAGGCCCCCACTGCACAGGTGCCCCCACCACACCCTGCCCCAGGTTCCCCCACCCACAGATATACCATCCCCAAGATGCTCCGGCCTTCTCCCCCTGCCACTTGCTCTCCCAGCACCACACCCCCGCTGCGCTTGTCTGTGCCACTGATGTGGTGAGGGTGTCCTCCCCCTCTGTCCAACCCACCTTGCCTGTTCCCCATTCTCCTCCCCTGGAGGTAGGCACTGCAGTGGAGTCCACTACCGCCCTGTCTGACTTGGGCACTGCAGTGGCGGACCTGTCCACCCCATCTGCAGGGTCCACTGCAGTTGTGCCGGCACCCACGACATCTGAGTCATGCCCCCCAGTTGTGCCGGCACACACCATGTCAGACACCTCCACTGCAGTTGTCAGTGGCTCTCCAGCACCCACCACCCCTTCCCTGACTCCCCCTGGTGAGCCCTGATCCTGTCCCTGCGGTGCCTGGCCTGCCCCCCGGTTGCCCCTCCTAGTGGATTGTCCCTGGTATTGTGCAGGCATGCGTAGGGTGACATCTGCCAGTGTCACCCTGTTTGAACTTTGACAATGGACTGGCCATTGGCCTTTGCTCTAATTTCTTCTGGACGTCGTTATCAAACAACACATATGCTGAATAAAGCAACTTTCTTTTCTCTAGTGCTCATGCTTCAGATGTACATGTTGTTGGTGCAGCTAACCATGCCCTTGCTGCAGTGATGGTGATATCTGGTCTCATGATTATGAAGTGTTACTGTGCAGGAACCCATGTGGTCCAGGGGGAATGTGTCCTATCATGTGGTGTATCCATGTCATCAATAGCAGCATCTGAGGGTGTCATGTGTTCAGTATTTTGCAATGGGTTTCCTACTTACATTGGCAATTTCATATCTGTGGCTTCCACCCCTGCACATCTGTTGTGCCTGCCATCGTTGCATTTGTCTACTTCCCTGACCGTGTTGCCATCTCCAGTGGACATGCAGGTTTGGGCATCAATGGGGAGGGACTCATCCGTGTAGTCAGTGCAACATTGCTATACAAGTGTGTTGGATCTGTGCTGATGATTCCGTTGGCACATCCATGACCAGGCTGATGTGATGGGAGCCCTCATTTGGTGCTAATTGTTGATTGTGTGACCAAGTGCTCAGCTGACATGATGGGGCCCTACTGAGGCAACATATGGCACAGCTTTCCTCACACAGGAGTGGAGTCCCCTCATGGCAGTGTGTACACGTGTGACATTGCCTGCGCCCAAGGTGTGTGTTGTATGTGCATGTCTGTGTGTTCACTTTCATTCATCTGCGCATGCTGTGATCCCTAGTGTTGTACCTGTTTGTGATGCTTGCTGACTTGAGCTATGTTCCCCCAAAGTCTTCTCCCTGTGTTCTCTGTGATGTGGGTGCATGGCACATTACTGGTCATCAGGGTGTCACCCATAGGTGTGTTTGCTGTCAGGGCAGAGTTTGTGTGCTGACGCAGATGGGTCACAGTCAGGTTTCCCTTTGGCACTTGTTGTTTGCCCCTGTCATGTGATTTCCAGTTTGTGTTATCTTTCAGTGATTGTGACACGTTGTGTGTGTGACTGCTGGCACTCCTTAGGGTCCGGGCTGCAATGTTGGTTGTTGTCTATGTGTGTTCTTTGTGGGTGACCTTGGCTTCTTCATTGGTGTGTGACTGTGGCTGGGATCCCATTGGTCGGTGTGGTATTGCCGTCATGTCCATGTACAGCGTAGTGTGCAGTGTGTCAGACATTCAGGAGTCTTGTTGAGTGTCCATGTGTGATGTGTTTCTACACCTTGGTTCCCACCCACCACCCTGGAATAGTCATGGGTGCATGTGCAATGTCACCAGTGCATGTGTACTTCACTGCTGCACATTGTTGGAGGTCGAGGGGTGTGGTGTTGAGTGTGTGCAGATGAGAGTTGTTGCCCGGCTAGTCCCCTGCCTCCATGTTGGCCTTGGCTTACTGGCCATGCTGATTGATTTGTGCTTGTGTAGGTGTGATGGTAGTTAGTTGCTCAGGACACCTGACTGTGGTTCACAGTGTGAACGACATTTAGCTTTGTCATCACAGTGGTATTTTTATTCAGCCCAGGGTCACCACATTGTGGGGGCCCTGGGGGTGGTGCTGTGGTGTGTCTGTGACTTGCTGTGTCAGTTGTTGTTCCTACGTGCCTGTGTGACATGTGTGTTTTGTGCTCCCTCTCACCTGTCAATGCCTGCTTGCCCACATAGGGGATTTGGATCCATGAGTTACCTTAGTGTGGCAGTGTATGCACATCTGTATGATTGGTATTCAGCTCTCCTCATGTGTTGTGTTGTTGCCTGGGGACACTGGCACCCCCACCCCTCACCTGCTGTGTATGATGACAGTGTTGGTCTGCCTGTTTGTGTTTGTGCATCTGCACCACTGCATTGGCATATCTTGGGTGTGCCATTGGCTGTATGTTGTTTGGTGTGTTTCCGCTGCTGTCCCTGGGACTCCTAGGTCATCGGTCAGCACAGTGATCATGGTTTGTGTGTCCCATTGCTGCCATGGTATGGTATCTGTTCACCTCACATCTGCTGTCTCCACAGGGTATCTGCATTTGTGTGCCCATTGGTGCAAATATGTGGTTCTGCATTCTGATGGTCACTTCTGTCATTGTGTCATTGATGACTGTTGACGGTCTCAGCCCCCATGGGTGTTGTTTGTCTGCACATGGCCAAAGGAATGTTTCATTTGCACTGCAGTATTTGGCTCCCCCAATTTATGTTGCAATGGGACACATACACTACTTTGCCACAGATGAGTTTTTGGTTCTGTGACCAGGAATGATCCATGCAGTTTGGCAGTTGCAGCTCTTTCTTTGTCAACAATTACCTTTTGGTCACTGTGATGATGAGGGTGTAGACCCCATTGCCACAATGTTCAAAATGTGCTTCAGCTATGGACCCCACACTTACCTTTTGGTCACTGTGATGATGGGGGTTTAGACCCCATTGCCACAATGGTCAAAATGTGCTTCAGCTATGGACCCCACACTTACCTTTTGGTCACTGTGATGATGGGGGTTTAGACCCCATTGCCACAATGGTCAAAATGTGCTTCAGCTATGGACCCCACACTTACCTTTTGGTCACTGTGATGATGGGGGTTTGGACCCCATTGCCACAATGGTCAAAATGTGCTTCAGCTATGGACCCCACACTTGCCTTTTGGTCACTGTGATGATGGGGGTTTAGACCCCATTGCCACAATGGTCAAAATGTGCTTCAGCTATGGACCCCACACTTGCCTTTTGGTCACTGTGATGATGGGGGTTTAGACCCCATTGCCACAATGGTCAAAATGTGCTTCAGCTATGGACCCCACACTTGCCTTTTGGTCACTGTGATGATGGGGGTTTAGGCCCCATTGCCACAATGGTTCAAAATGTGCTTCAGCTATGGACCCCACACTTGCCTTTTGGTCACTGTGATGATGGGGGTTTAGACCCCATTGCCACAATGGTCAAAATGTGCTTCAGCTATGGACCCCACACTTGCCTTTTGGTCACTGTGATGATGGGGGTTTAGGCCCCATTGCCACAATGGTCATGGGCTGCTTGCATTGTGGGTGCCACACACATATATGTGTGGCACATGTGCTAGGGGGTCACATTGTATGTTCAATGTCATGTTCGGTGTTGTAGGCATTTGACACAGCCTGCTCACACGCTTGTCATGGTGGTGGGGGGATGTCTTAATCTTGCATTCCCTAGGTTGTGGTGTGCTTGTTGTGTCATGCATTGTCCATCCTATGAGTGGGGGTGGTAGTAGTGGTAGGCATCCAGCCCCCTGGCTAAGGGTGGTAGTAGTGGTGGGCATCCTGCCCCCCTGGGTGAGGGTGGTGGTAGTGGTAGGCATCCTGCCCCCCTGGGTGAGGGTGGTAGTAGTGGTGGGCATCCTGCCCCCTGGCTAAGGGTGGTAGTAGTGGTGGGCATCCTGCCCCCCGTGGGTGAGGGTGGTAGTAGTGGTAGGCATCCTGCCCCCCTGGCTAAGGGTGGTAGTAGTGGTAGGCATCCAGCCCCCCCTGGGTTGGGGTGGTGGCGCGCATTCAGGCCCCTGTGTGCATATGTGGCATTGGTGATGGGCATCCCGCCCCTATGGTGCTGCTGTTGCAAGTATATTCAGATTCCCAGTGTATGTGTGTGATGTGTCGTGTACGTGTTGTATGTGTTTTGTGGTTGGTGTCTGACTTACCTTCTGCGCCGTACGCGTCCGTGCCTGTTCCGGTAGTAGATGTAGAATATTGGTATGATCGGGACGAAGGGATTCATGGTTGGTTCGTGTCGTTCGTCCTTCTCGTTGCTTCGCGTCGTCCTCGTCGCTTGGCTTCGTCCTCGTCGCTTCGTCCTCGTCGCTTTGCGTCGTCCTCGTCTGTGCTGTGTTCGTCTCGTAGCCGTGGATCGTGTTGTGGCGCGATTCGGAGCTTATGTGCGCCTCTCCCGGATGCTTTGACGTGCCGTGCGTAGCGACGGGTTCGGGCGCGTACGGAAAGCGCATCGTACTTGTCCGGCCGGACGGGGCTGCATTTTCCCTTCCGTGCGACTCGATTCGGCGTTTCCGGATTCGCCTCGGTCGGAGAACAGGACCTGGTTTGGGTGAGTACGGCTCGGCCGGAATTTTTGCTGTTGTGCGCATCGTACTTGCTCGTTCGGTGTGCTGTACGGATCGGTCAGGAAACTGGCTTTCGCATGGCTTTTTTCCCGACCGAATAGTATTGGGTGCGCCTCCGACCGAGATCGGAATCGGCCCCTAAGTTGTAGCATTACATTACTTTTGTGACACTAACCAGGTACAATCTATTCGTTAATCTGAGCCTTGGTTTACTGCATTGCAACAAGTTATTAAGGGTGTAATTTAAAGTACACTTTGTGTTGCGTTTGATTCACAAAATTCTTGCTAAACTGGCATAAATTATTTTGGGGGAGATCTACTAGGGCCTACTTTTCATCAAAGGGGCATTCCGGGGGTTTTAATGTATATCCCTATCTAATAACATTTGTATACATGGATTTTCAGAAAAAGTGACAACTCCTCGAGGCAGGAGTAACAGTGGCTGAATGTTTCAGTGGCTAAATGTTTCAGTTAGCCATACTTTTATAACTTTGCTTGTGTGCAGCACACAACACAGTAGAAAAATCTAAAACATATTTTATACTGGAAGAGTCCAATTCCAGTACTAAATCTATGAATTAGAGAACACACACACTTGTGCAAGGGTGTCTGCTTTGGCACATGGCAGCCAATAATGTCCCAGCGCTGGAGGAGAGAAACACAGTGCCATATATTTATAAATATTACTTTTTTCCTCTCTCTCTTTGATGCAATGCAGCACAGTAACTTTAGCTGCTGTGCTGCACTGCACAAAGAACTTGTTAATTTCCTACATAATTTATTCTTAAATTTAAAAAAGTACTTGGCTGCACTACATTCCAGAAAAAAGAACTTTTAACCCGAAAACCCATACCATCCTGTCTTAATAAAGTAAACAATATCCTATTGTTATATATAATACAAAGAAACATACACATCAACATGAAAAAATAGCATATTTTTACAAATGAGCCAGAAAGCTAAAATTATGTTATAATGTTAGACACCGTCCATATAGGTGTTACATAGTTTAGACACACACACACACAAAGAAACAACAAATATATTTTAAAAAAATAACATAAAAAACTTTACATTTAGATTTACAGTATGCAACTAAAAAGAATGTAAATACAATTAATCTTAAAGTAATAAAAACAAAGGTGTGTGGCTTTGTTAGACACCATCTAACTCACATCAAATTACTTTAATACAACTTTTCACAAACAGTAGATGTGCATGACATTCACTCAAACATTACAAACTAATTTATTTTGTACTTGATGTTTGTCTCCCAGGACAAGGAAGTTAAATATAGAAAATGAAATGACAATATCAATTAAGTATATTATTATAACGAGATATTTAAAATCAAGTCTGTGAAAATATTTTGTAAATGTTTTCAGAAATATTAAAGGTTATTAAAATGAAGCAAAATGAACATATGTGTGTGAAATCTAGCTAAGAAAGGTCTCGATGTAATAGTTCCATGGAACAGAGAACATGCAATGTAGAATACCATTTATGTAAGGCAGCAGCAGTTGCCACTGGGACGAGATGAGGTGCTTTATTAAATCTCATTTACCTAAATTATCAACGTGTGTTGTATATTCTTCCCACACATTACACTGGCAACGAGCGAGGGATGCGAAAGAAAGGGCACCTCAACATCAAGAGGAAAGCAAGGTGCAGCGTGACTGGTGGCAGGAACAGCGTCGGAGAGGCAGCAGCAGAACTGATGCGGCAGATTTGCTGAAGGAGCTGAAAGCACCGTGTCAGGTTCTATGTAAGCGGAAGGATCAGACTCGCGGCGGTACTGTTTTTCAACTTGCTGTATTTTATATGCTTTTGAGAGGAACGCACCTGTGGCTGTGGTTTGTGGGTGAGGGAGAGACAGGAGTGTGACTACAATGAAGAATCAGCGCGCGCAACAAAGGAATCGGTGCGTGTCTCGCCAAAGCTCAGAGTGAGCCAATCAGAGGAGCCAGTGTGCGTCTTGCCACAGCCCTCTGAGTCAAGCTGCGGAGTGTGGGCATACCCAAGATACGTGGGCGCCATTTTGGATTGGGCCCCCGTACGGTGACACACACCAAGAGAGGAAGGTGGACAGGAGTAGGAGCGTGTCACCAACAGCAAAACGAGTCCTGTTTTGTTTTTCAGGGGCATTATTCTTCAGCGGTGATAGGCACATCTGTGTCTACACCGGTGACAGGCACACATGGGGAAAAAAATCTGTATTGGTATACTGTGGTAACAGGAGTCATTCTGTTAGAGTGATCCTGAGCAACTGGTAATCTCATATGAAAGTGTTTCGTAAACACGATTCTAGTTAGTAAAATTTTCCAAAATGTATCGTACAAGTTTGACACCGTTTAGTGTTTTTCATACATATTTAATTGGATATGTAATTTTAGAGAGCTACTTCACAAACAGGTCAGCCAACATGTGTTTCGCCACATGTGGCCCGCAAGCCGGGGCTTTCTCAAGGCGTAAAAGATAAAAACGTTCTTTTTATTCTTAGTTATCTGTGCTTCCAGTAGTGAAGTTATCCTTAGGCGTATTGCTCTCTGTGCAAAATAATTTACTTTCCATCTGTCTTCCGTTATTGTCCACTTGTGATCGCGTCGGTGTCTGTTATCGTCACTCTGTGTCTGACCCTTTTCGTTTTAAGGCAGTTATCTTCAGCGGTGATAGGCACACCTGTGTCTACTACGGTGATAGGCACACCTAAATATATGAAAAAGAAATATATTTATGCACTGATAGATCCAATTAAATAGTTGTTTTTTAAAAAACAAATGGTGATAAACACAGTTATAATTTTAACAAGAACAAACTACGAGGTTTGATAAATATTATAGTATACACCTGAGGTGGTAGAGTGATTAGTGGTGTGATTTGATTTGGCTAGTGTGTAAATCAACGCAAAATGCAAAATGTGACACCGCCACAATTTTTCTTAAGCAGTCCAGGAGAACCAGCAATAAAATGGAAAAAAATATTTGGACACTATGCAAGGGTATGTGGGACTAATTTAATTGCTGAACTGAAGTATTCCTTGTTAATGCACTGTCTTGGAGGAGAGGGACAGGAAGTGCTAGAGAATCTCCCAGACCGAAGTGTAGAAAATTAGATAGGGTTAAATGAGTTTGAAACTTGCCTTGTCCAACTTGGACCGTCATTATTTGCCAAGAGTTAGTAACATTATGGAACAGTACCATTTTGGGTTACGAGAGCAAGGCAAAGAAGAGACAGTTGAAGATTACATAACTAGCCTTAGGAAGCTTCCATGTGTAAATTTGGGGGATCCAATGAGGAACGTATAAGAGATCATTTTGTTTTAAGGTGCAGAGATGACAAAATAAGAGAAGAATTGTGGCTGAAAGATGAACCACCATTAGAAGAAGTAATCTTAGTAGCAAAAAGGGTTGAGCATATGTTAAAATGTGCAACTGAACTGAAAGATGAAAAAAGTAAATCACATTCTAGCTCAGAAAAGAATGAAGAAAATGTATGTGTTATAAAAAGTAATAAGGAGACACCTAAAGAATTAGTGAAAGAAGATCGGATGAAACAAATGGTTGAATGTTTTCGTTGTGGGAGGAATGGCCATAAAGCAAATACAAGAATATGTCCAGCTTTGGGTGTAATCTATCAAGGGTGTGGAAAGAAGGGACATTTTCTAAAATGTTGTAGGAATAAGCAAAGGAAAGAACAGAACAAGGAGGTAAAAGAGATCACCCAGGGCATTGTATTTCAATTTGAAGGAGCAGAACGGCAACAACACCCAACTGGGGTGGTGAAAATTGATGGGGTTGAATTGTAAAGGAAATTTGACTTGTGCTCACATCTAATGATTATTTCTAAAAAATGTAAGGTCATTAGTTTCAAGAAAAACCCAAATTACATAGTATGGATGTGCATCCTGGTGGGTATGGAGGACAACCTATAAGTATGCTAGGATATTTTAATGCATGTATTGAACTGGGGACAAAATTAATGATCAGGAAAATTTATGTGTCCAAGAGAGGTGATGATTTGTTTGGTTGGCTACATCAGCGACTGTTGGGGGTTACTTTGAATCCTAATGCAGAACCTCAGGTGCAAGTACAGGAGGTTGAGGCAAAGTCTAATGATTTTGTATCTGAATTCCCTTTCATTGTTCAAAGAGGAATTAGGATGCTTGAAGGGCTATAAACATTGTATAAAATTAAAAAAAGAAGCGATACCATCAATGGCTAAAGTATGAAGAATTCCTGTTGCATTTCAAGGTAAGGTTGAACAGGAATTAGAGAAGCTCACAAGTCCAAAAATCATCACACAAGTGGAAGCCACGGAATGGTTGGCTCCGATTGTTGTGGCCAAGAAGGCTATTAATGATATTAGATTGTGTGTGGACCTCCCCTACGACTGGAAGCACGTCGAGATCAACCCCCTCCTGAAGAAACCCTCGGTGGACCCCACCGACCTCAAGAACTACAGACCATCTCCCTGCTACCGTTCCCAACGAAAGTCATCGAGAAAGCCATCAACAGCCAACTCGCCACCTTCATCGAAGAGCACAACATCCTCGACTCCTCCCAATCCGGCTTCAGAAAGAACCACAGCACGGAAACCGCCCTCCTCACCGCAACAGACGACATCTGCTCCCTCCTGGACAGAGGAGAGACAGTAGCCCTCATCCTCCTCGACCTCTCAGCGGCCTTCGACACAGTCTCTCACCGCACCCTAACACGCAGACTTAACGACGCAGGGATCCGGGACAAGGCCCTCGACTGGATCCGCTCATTCCTCTCCGGCACAATGCAGCGGGTCAGACTTCCTCCCTTCCTCTCGGACCCTACACCGACCACCTGCGGAGTCCCCCAAGGATCCTCCCTCAGCCCCACGCTGTTCAACGTCTACATGGCTCCGCTCGCCCCCATCGTCAGAACCCACAGACTCAACATTGTTTCATACGCAGACGACACCCAACTCATCCTCTCCCTATCCAACGAACCCAACGCAGCCAAACACAACTTTCAAGAAGACATGGAAGCAGTCGCCAAATGGATGAAGAGCAGCTGACTACAACTCAACACGGACAAAACAGAAGTACTCATCATGGGCCCGCACCCCGACGCCTGGAACGACACCTGGTGGCCCCACCGCCCTCGGAAGCCCGCCCACCCCCACAGACCACGCACGCAACCTCGGAATCATCCTGGACTCCGAACTCAAAATGGACTGCCAGATCAACTCCGTCTCATCCTTCTGCTTCCACACCCTCGGCCTCCTACGGAAGACCTTCAAATGGATCCCCCTCGAACACAGAAAGACCGTCACTCACGCCCTCGTCACCAGCAGACTTGACTACGGCAACGCACTCTACGCCGGAATCAACAAAAACCTCACCCGCAAGCTACAAAACATCCAGAACGCCGCTGCCAGACTAATCCTCAACCTGCCATGACACTGCCACATCTCCCAGCACCTGCGCACACTCCACTGGCTCCCCATCGAGGCAAGAATCACCTTCAAGATTCTCACCCATGCACACAAAGCCCTCCACAACACCGGACCAGCATACCTGAACAGCCGACTCAAATTCCACGCACCCCAAAGGACCCTACGATCAGCCCAGCTCTCCCGTGCCGTGGTCCCCCGCACCAGGAAGTCCAGATCGGGAGGCCGCTCATTCTCCTTCCTCGCGGACAAAGCCTGGAATGCCCTCCCGCTCCACCGCAGACAGACGACATCACTCCCCATCTTCACGAGGGACCTCAAAACATGGCTCTTCGATAGACCTCCTCCTTCATGGACAGGACCCTGCGCCTCCCCACCCTCCCTCCCCCCCAGCGCCTTGAGACCCTTACGGGTGAGTAGTCGTGCTTAACAAACCCATGATTGATTGATTGATTGACCTCAGAGCACTAAATAAAGAAGTGGTTGTAGACAGGTTTCCACTTCCAAATATAGATGAGATAGTTTCATCTTCAGCAGGGGCAAAATTCTTCACTACGCTTGATCTAACTCAGGCATATCACCAAGTGCAATTGACAGAGAGTTCACAAGAATTAACAGCATTCATAACTCCCATGGGAGCATTCAAGTTTAAGCAGATGCCATTTGTACTGGTGTCAGCAGCCTCTGTTTTTCAAAGAGTAATGGCTTCAGCTCTCAAAGGGGTGAAAGTTGTAAGGTGTTATCAGGATGATTTACTGATATTTGGTGAGACAGGCACAGAGCATGATGCAAGGGTAAGGATGGTATTAGAGAAATTGCGAAATGCAGGTTTGACATTGAAGAAAGAAAAATCCAAATTTTCTGTGCAAAAGTTAATTATCTAGGACATCTGATCACCGTAAGAGGTGTTGCACTGAAGAAGGAGTTAGTAGATACAATTATGAAATTAGCAACACCATGTGCAAAAGAGGAGGTTGTTTCGTTTTTGGGTATGGTGGAATACTATGGAAAGTATATAAAAAATTTGGCAAGTAAATCCAACAACCTTAAGAACAGGGAGTTCAAATGGACTCAAGAATGTCAACAAGAATTTGAGGGATTAAAAATGAATTGAAAGATGCCCCAGATTTGCAGGCATTAGTTCATGGTGATGAAACGATAGTGGTAACCGATGCCAGCTCAAAAGGTTTGGGGGCAATTTTGAAACAAAAAAGGAATGGTGAAGTGCAACTCATTGCATGTGCATCGAGGAGTTTGAGAGGAGCAGAGTTGAATTACTCAGTAGTGGAAAGAGAGGCATTGGCAATTTACAGGGCATTGAAGAAATGTCTGAATTTTATCTGGGGGACTTATTTTAAGGTGTGCTCAGATCATAAACCCCTTAAGGAAATTTTTCAACAGAAAGGTCTGGATTTCATTTCCTCCAGAATAAGGCCATGGGTGGTTGCATTTCAGGATTTTCATTTTACTGTTTAACATTTACCGGGAGTTACAAATCTTTCAGCAGATTTTTTATCTCGATTGGTTTCAGGGAAGGAGGAAGAGAAGTTAGTTGAAAAAATACAGGAGGAGGATACTGATGTAAGTGGAGTCACATCAGGAGCTATAACAGAAGAAGAATGGAAAGAAGAGACATTGAAGGATAGTGAGTTGATGGAAATCATAAATAAGATACAGTCTGGTTTGGCTCAGATTAAGACGTTGTCTAAGGTATGGCTAGTGATATCTGATGAATTAGCGGTTGATAGGGGCATGTTACTGTGAGGAACAAAACTTGTTCCACCCATTACCTTGAGGAGTAAGATGATAGATGAAGCCCATCAAGGAGATTTAGGTATTGTTAAAACTAAGGAGAGATTAAGGGCAAGTTTTTGGTGGCCAGGGATCGATTTAGGAATTGAGCGAGTGGTTAGAGAATGTGTGCAATGTAAGAACAATGACAATATTTTGACACCACATACCATGCCAATGGTTTCTCGCAAGTTATCAGATAGTCCATGGCAAGAGGTAGGCATTGATTTTGTTGGTCCGCTGAAAGGTGAACACAATACACTTTATTTGGTAGTTATGTTAGATATGTATTCCAGGTGGGTGGAAGTCTCTTGTGTAAGGGATGTACCCACGCATAGTATTATTACATTTTTACAGGAGGTATTTAAAAGAGAAAGTTTTCCCAAATCTTTTATCTAATAACGGTCCACAATTTTGTTTAAAAAAAATGGAAGATTTCCTAATATCATGTGGAATACAACAAAACAGGAGTTCTATTTATCACCCTGAGACAAATGGAGCAAGAAAGAGATTCAATAGAGTAATAAAAGAGAACATTCAAATGTGCAGGGTGAATGCTTCAGATTGGACAGAGGAGTCACAGATATGTATCACCGCTCATCGCACGACACCACATTCCACGACTCACAAGTCACCTTTTGAATTGTTCAAGGGTAGATCAGCAAATACTTTGTTATGTCCAGATTGGATGAATTGGGATAAAGGTATTAGGTATAAGGGTATTGGAGATTGGAGAAATCGAGAGAAGTTACAACAAACGAATACAAAATATTTTGATGAGAGGAAAAAGGTTAAGCAGGTGGTGATAGGTGTAGGAGATTGGGTGATTGTGAAAGCTCAAATGGGTGCTATGTCTTGGTCGAAATATACAACACCCACACAAGTGATGTAGTGTTTTAAGAATGCCATAAAGGTGAAAGATGGAAGGATTTGGAGTAAGAGTTGGGTGGTTGTACTCAAATCAAATGCGAAAGAGTGGGAGTTCCACAGAGAAGAATAAAATCCTGGGTGGGTAAAAAATAAAATGGTCAAGGTTCTTTTGAGAATCGATTGGACCAGTATAGGAGAAGAAGTACGCGCAAAAGTTCTGCTCCATCATATCTGAAAGATTATGTTAAATAAAATATTTTATTGAAATAAGGATTGTAATTTGAAAAGTGATTATAATTTTGTGTAATTCTCTAGGTTAAGTTGTTATGTAGTTAAAGAGCTTCACCACATAATATATGTGTAATTTTGTTTGTTCATTTAAAATATAGATATGTTCTATGTAGAGGGGCACATGGAATGTAGAATACCATATATGTAAGGCAGCTGCAGTTGCCACTGGGACGAGAGGGATGAGGTGCTTTATTAAATCACACTTACCTAAATTAGCAACGTGTGTTGTATATCCTTCCCACACGTTACAATGTATTAGTAAAGTTTGTATTTGACCAAACTTACCTTGATATATATATTTTTTTTTTATGGAGTTTTATATAGCGCAAACTTGACCTGAAGGTATCGGGTATCAGAGCGCTTTACACGAGCACCAGTTGCGTTACATGAGGACACATTCATTTTTGTTTGGCACGGGGAGATTAAGTGATTTGCCCAGAATCACAGGATGTTGAACGTCCTTGCCGAGACTCGAACCCGGATCCCCAGATTTGAGGTCAACTGCCCTAGCCGTTAGGCCAACTCCTCTCCCCAAATGTGGTTGACTCCTCAAGGTCGGCAGTGTCAGTGCCCCCATGCCACTCACCAACTCTGGTTCTATGAGTGCTGCTACCAGGCATTAAGTCCTCATGGATTCTGGACTGCTCCCAGTTTTCATTGCAGTCCTCAGTTTCCTTGCCAGCTTTACCTTGGGCCTGCGCTTGTAGTCATGCTATCCCTTTTTCCAATCCTCCACAGTCCTGCATGTTGAGGACTCTGCATTGACTTTGTCAACTATGGATCTCCATAAAGTTACCTTCTTGGATAATGGTAGCTTTGTGTGGTAACCTCAGCAATTAAAATTTCTTCCTGAGTAAAGTTTACCTTTCTTCTTCTGGAACCCTCTTAGGCCCACCCTCTTTCTTGGTGTGTGTGCTCTGGCTGGCAGCATCTTCGCGGCTTGCAGTCTTGTATGTTGGAGAATACCAGTAAGCTTGCATCTCATTTGTGTCGCTTTTTAAAGCAAAATGTGAACCAAGGGCGACTTTCGACACTCAATACCGACTTGCACCACGCAAGTATGACTCATGTCACACAGCGACGAGTCACATTACAGTGCATTGCACTACGATGCAGAGCTTTGTGCCATTGTATAACGCATAGGCAATATGGCGCTGCTGAGGTTGTAAAATGTTGTGCAACACAGTGTAACATTTTTGATGCAATGCAGCCCTCCAAATCTTTTTGTAAATCTGAGCCTTGATATTTTTATATTATCGCCTGCATATACAGGTTTTGAGAACATTGGGTGTGCTTATTTGAAGCTATAGCTTCAAACAGTTCAATAGATGAACATGACAGTAACATCGGATACATAAGGGTTAACTAGATCAAGGATTGAGGTGGGCTGTCTAGGAGGTCATGGTTACAATAATTGTGCTCAGCAGTGGGGCCTTAACTACATCATACATGCAAGGCATAACAAGATGGACAGTCTACGTTATATAGTTAACCTGCAAGGCATAATTGACAGCAAACATGAGGGAGAATGTGTGGGAGGGGCTTAGAACAGGTGGGGCATAAATCTGTTTCCGAATTGCATCAGAGATAGGGACCGGAGACTGGCCTTGGGTGACTTTTTCAAAGGCTGGGTGATAACACTGACAATTGGTGGACACTTCTGCTTTAATATATGGTTAGTGGCTAAAATGCCCTTGAATTTTTAATTGCTTTAGTAATTTGAACTTATTGTAGTCTTTATGCAGCTGTGAGTAACTGTACAAAACTGGGGTATTAGTTGAGGGGGTAGATACAACCTCAGGTAATAACTACAGTCTCCCTGGTAGCTGCGGCACAGAGCAGACAGTCTTAACTTAGAGCCAATGTGTAAAGTATTTATACAGTACAAAAAAAGTAATAAAGTTGAAATACAACACAATAAAAATTGGAAAACAAATTAGAAAAATAGAGTAAAATGTAATTACCAAAATCCAATAGGGAAACTGGAGATATGAATTTTAAAAGATTAAAGTGGGAATAGCGCCAAGAAGCACAAAGTGTGATGATAGTCAATGGTAGTGGTAGGACAGTCCCTAGTCACAATTTGATGCTGAAAGCGATAGCGAGTGGGTCGGAAACACTAACCACATTCGTCATGGCAAAGATTTTCCTTTAACTCCTAATCGACAACAGGAATACACTTCGAAAGCAATGACCCGCATTCCCTGATATCAGGGGAGGCACAGGTTGGCAGGAAGAGACCAACAGGAGGGTCCAGTCCAGGTCCATTTGTCACTGGTCAGCTGAGCACTTGGAGGAAAAGGCATCTTGTAGGTTCTTGTGTCCCTGTGGCTTTAACAGTCATTCAGCCTTATGACCACTGGAGACCACTTTTTGTCCTGGGTACAAAAGGCAGAGCAGGTCCAGTTTTCTAGGCTCTTCTCAGGTCTCACACAGCAAGTTCAGTTATCTTCTGATTTTCCACAGTTCCAGGAGTGTTCTGAAGTGGGTGCTTGGAGATACCACATTTATGCTTGGCACAAGCTAGTGGGTGGGAATGACCCCTGGGGATGCCCTAACTAGTGGGGTAAAGGTTCTCGGAGCTAACCTGACCCACTTTGGACATTTTCAAGATGGCTGAAGTCTTCAACCACACTCAGCTTGGAATCTGAGTGCTGGGGTGTATGGGGGGTGTACTATTGTAACCCCAGTGTCCTCCCACATCTAACACTAAAATCCAGTTTGAGGCACTCCCTGTACCCAAAACAACCTTCGGAGACAGAAGTCTGGTAGAACAAAGATGTGTTTTCAGCAACCAGATGTAGGATACATAAGAATGCTTTGGCACCCTGCCGTCACTCTTTGCAGGGTACCCCAAATATTATATGTAAACCCAGCAGGCTGTTAAATAGGCTGTGAAACTGTAAATTCTAAAAGAGGCCTACTGTGATTGGGGCTTAACTGGCTAGGGGGTAAAGAAAAAATGCCCTGCCCAAGTGTCAGCTAACATTTGCTTGAGACAGGCCAATCATCATTTGAAGAACCCCTTCAGATCCTCACATCCTTAACCTGCACATTCTATCACGTTTGGATGGGCCATCTCTGCTCATTCATGTCAGCCTATTGTTTGCTCCTCGGAGCCAATTCAAATGCTAATTACTGGATGTCAGAAGTAGGAGAGTAAAAATTCAGATTTAGCTTTCAGGGACTTCAGGCAGAGCAAAGGTAACTTTCTAAAAGTCATCCATACAAAACAGTTATTACAGACCAGACTTCACTTGTGAATTGGGCTTGTAATAAATATTTCAAAAAGTGCAAAAATGAAATTTGTAGCTGTTTCCTATTCAGAGATAACATTTATAAAATGTAATATTTAACCCAATGTTTTCTCATGAAACAGCTAACCCTGCCACAGTGAACATAGCTTTTAGGGCTTTTTCACTGAAAGGACATGTTTAACATTTAACGTTTACATGTCTGACTTTTAAATCCCATGCATCCTGCCTTATGGGCAATAAGGCCTACTTAGTGGTGACTTATTAATATTTAAAAGGAAGGCTTAGGCCTATCAAAAGATCAAATTTGCAGTATTTTAAAACAGTCAGGCTACAATGGTAGGCCTGGAGAAATGCATTACAGTGCTATTGCAGTGGATAGCACAATGAGTACTGCAGTCCACTGGTAGCATTTAATTTACATGCCCTTGGTATGCTTGGTATTATTTACTAAGACTCATAAGCAAATTTAATAACCCAATCAGGTGTATACCAACTTTACCATGTTGCAAGCAGAAGCACACGCACTTTACCACTGGTTTACAGGGGTAAAGTACACCAAGGGGCATATTCTCAAGGAGCTATCGCCGAGTTATCGGCACGTTATCGCAGCCAAATCCGCGATAAATTTATCTCCCCATTCCCAAGCTGGTGCTAACAGCCCATAACACCAGTTTACCTGCGATAGCGGTCGCAAAAAACATCGCCACAGTTGCCCCCGGCAACTAACGCTAATGATATGCAGAGTAGGCGTACCCGTGCAAAAAGCAGCGACAACACCACTCCACAACATTCTCAACGACCAGCCCGATCCGCGATAAGATCACAAAACGTGCGATAAGGTGCGTTAGCAGCAGGAAATTAACACCTGCTCTTACCTGGTGCAAAGTCGGACGACAACCTGCAACAGACAAGGGAGCACAGCCCATAGCCACACATGAAGAACAACAGATGCCATGGAGCCACTCACCATGCATCCCGGAGCCCCGAGAGGGCAACAACACCCACCGCCACCACACCCAGGACCCCCCGGGACCCCACTCCGGGCACCCCCACCCTCACCCGGACAAAGATATGTCACATCAACCTCACGAAATCATGAACAAAACAATGTGCCCGATGTTGCACAATAACAACACCTAACCTACATGTGTCGTCAGAAAAATGAGAATCATACATTCATCTTAGACTCAGCAAATAATTCGTTTCATACAGAATAAACACAAAGGGCCCAATTCACAGAACTAACTTACTACAAAATCCTAAACTTACTACCATTTTGGTATTCACAGAAGGCACTTACTCATTTTGGTATTCACAGAAGGTACTTACTCATTTTGGTATTCACAGAAGGCACTTACTCATTTTGGTATTCACAGAAGGTACTTACTCATTTTGACATTGTAGATGTTTACATTCAGACTGCATGACGATGTACATTGTGACTGTTTTGGTGAAGCTGGCTATTTGATGGGAGTCAGTGGACATTTCGACTACATGACGGATGTGTGGTTGTACTCGTACGTTATCAGCTCACAGTGTCATGCATTGCCAGTTGTGATTGGCCGGTTTCTACGCATGAGCGGCACCAGTTGTGTCCTCTGTCCTGTGGTGTAGGGGTTGCACTCTGTCCCACATTGTCGTCAATGTTGATGTACTGTGATTGCTATATGTGTGTGCTGCATTGTTGGCGATTCCCCCCTGCAGCTCTGCATTGGCGGACCCTTATCCCTTTGAGTCGATGTGCATTTGACTTGTGTGCTTTTCGGGTGCTGGGATGTTTGCGACTTGGGTCATTTGTGCTACTGGAGATATTTGGTACTCTTGTGCATTGTTTGTTTGCAAATGTGTTTTTTACGTCATGGTTCATAGGTGCACATGGATGTGTCAGAGTGTGACCTGCTCCTTTACGGATGTGGTCCACACTCAGCCACCTCAGTGTCGTCTCGTGCACCATGTCATGTATTGTGACTTCAGCCATGCTATCTGTCATGCAGTGTCACTTGCATTGTCGGTGTGGCTCACAGAGTCGCTGCTTTTCGGGATTCAGCACATGTGCATGGGTAGGTTGTGGCATTGGTGATATGGAGGGGGCCCATTTGTGCAGATTGTGGACGGGGGACTACTTGGTGTTTCTATGTGTGCTGCAGTGTGCCAAGGGTATCAGGGACATGTTCCACAGTCATTGTGGGTGTGCAGTGTGCTGCACATGATTGTGAATGTGTGGCATTGTGCCCATCTGCCCCCGTCCCCCCAGTCCCTGGTCGTTACTCACCCTGTTGCTGTTGGGTCAGGTCATATCGGGCTGTGTCCAGACCCCCGACTCCTTGCACCGTCTCTACGCTGATGACTGTGGCCACCATTTCCTCCAGCTCATCCAGCTCCTCCTGTGGCGCAGGACTCCCACCTCAAGTCGCCTTTGCTGCCTTCATGTTGGCAGCGAGTTTCTGTTTGGTTTGGCTGTGCACTTCATGCCAGCGCCTCTTGACCTCCTCCATTGACCTCCTCGACACTCCGACTGCATTCACGTTGGTGACGATGGACTGCCATATTTCCGTTTGTGTTGCCAATGACGCAGTGGAGGTGACGAACAGTTGTTGGTAGTGTTCTATCACCTCCGTGACGATGATCCGGTCTTCCTGCGGACTGAGTCCCGTCTTCCTCTTCCTCTTCTCCTTGCCCTTCCCCGAACACGGGGTTCCTGGGTGGTCCTCCGTGGGGCTTGTGGGGTTCGGGTTGTCCTCTGCACTCGGTCCGGGTGCATCCATGGTGCTACGCAGTTTGTTTTGTTTTTGGTGTTTATTTTTTGGTTGCTCTTATAGTGCATTTTCACGCATGATGCGTGGGATTTGCGGGCCTGTGGCTGGTTGTCGCTGATTTTTGTATCGCGGTTTGGGACATCGCAGGTTTTTTCGCGTTCGTGTTTCGCATTGTTTCTGCGTCGCTTTGGTTTTTGGGCGGTCATTTGGCGCGTTATCCTGCTACTATCGCATGGTGCCGCAGGGTTGGGAATACCACGTTGACACGGTGTTATTTTCCCGCGATGGACTGCGATGTGAAGGGTTGCTTTAAGCAACGTTTGCGGTAGTTATCACATGTTCTTGAGAATATGCCCCCAAGTTTTATAGCCAACAAAAGTAGGGTTCAGCAAAAAGGCAAAAAATACAGGGTAATCTTGCATAAAGAGCAAATTTCCAACAGTGACCATGAATGCTTCAATAGTGACCCAAAGGAGATGTTGTGGTAATGGATCTAACTAACTGAAGGTTGAAGGAGGGTGAAGAGGGCAGAAGGTAAGAAGCAAGATAACCAAAGGAAGTGTCCAAAACAGGAAATGTGCACAGTGAGGAAAGCAATGTGCAAAATGGTACTACAGTAGAGGTGCCCAAAAAGAGACACAGTTGCCAATTAAAGATGCTCTGACTTGACCTGATCTGATGAAATACTGTCAGGCTCGAACAGCAAGTAAGGAATAAACACATCTCCAGTGCTTAATTTGAGCTGGTGGTTGCCAGTGGGGGCCACCGACCATTTTTGAGGGCCAGCAATTATTTTTCCTCATCAGACTTTGACTGCAAGCAAGAGAGGAAAAAACACACAAAGGGGAATGAAGGAGGAAGAAAAAGACAGATAAACCGCCAGTAAGGGATAAAACAGGAACCTGCAAGACTTAGATAAAGGGGCTGGGTGTATCTGGTAGAGGGTTAAAGAGGACTGAGGTGGATTCAAGACTAGCAGTCAAAGCACCGACGTTTAATAGCACTGGACGTGGGCATCTGAGCAGAGTTTTGGGCACCAACACTCATTCTTTTACAAATTAAGCACTGCATGCCTCCATCGTCTTGGACAGGGAAAGTCATATTCTCCAGAACTGAAGGGGCACCATTATGGAACAGTATTCCACCTGAAACTGTTTGGGTACTGTCAAGCTAGGTTCTGTAGTCTCCAGGTCTTTGAATAATGCCATGTATATTCAGTTCTGCCAACTGCCACGCATCTTGTGTTAGAGCAGGGATACTCAAAGTACGGCCCGAGGGCCGCATGCGGTTCTCCTGACCTTTAATTATGGCCCCCTGGTGAACAGCAGCACTGGGCTGTTGTTCACTTGACAGAGCAGGAACATTCTGAAAGCTGTGAAATGGGCATACTTTATTCTTACATTAACTAAACTAAAGCTAAAGAAGCAAATAATGTTTCCTAGACAACTTACATTTAGCATGCATCTGCTTTGCATCAGGGGTGGGCGGAATTTGCGTAGTCGCGTTACGCAAATCCCCGCGAAATTGCCAACAAATTCCGCGAGCTCGCGGAAATTCTGCGAAATCGCGGAAATTCCGCGAAATCGCGGAATTGCTTGTGCCGTCCGTTCGCGATGTGTTTTTGCGTGCTCGCGGGGAAATATATCGCTAACTTGCCCATGCGGTCGCTAATGGGCGCGGCCATCTTGTTTTCACTTGTCCCGCCCGCTCGCGATGGTATTTCCTGTTCCGGGTCGCGTATTGCATGCTCCCGCCCGTTCGCGATAAGGGTTTCCTGTTCGGGAACGCGTATTACGTGTTCGCGACGCTTTGCATGCTCGGGGGCAAATATCGTGCGAACTTGCCCATGCGGTCGCAATGGGCGCGGCCATCTTGTTTTTCACTCTATTTCTATGGTTCTGGCCCTGCTTTTCAATCCTCCCTCTATCTTTTCAATCCTTTGTTTCTGTAAACTTATTTTGGGTCTTTTTTGTTTATTATCTATCTCTCTATTTTCCTGATTCTATATTTTGAGTTTCTCTCTACTTTTTGTGTGTTTTTAACTACTTTTTCACACTTTTTCTATTACCTGCTTTTTCATTTCTTTTACTTACTTTATTTAATTCCTACCTTTTCTTTTCCGTCCCCACCTACCCAGAACCATGGCAAAGGGCCACAGCCACAGGGCTCGAAGTCGGAGCCAGAGCCGCGACCGCCTTCCTTGCGGAAGACGGCGCCAAAGAGGGGTGCAGGCACGGGCCTTATTCAATGAGGCGGAGGTGGCCGCACTGGTTTTTTTGTTCAGCGCCACCTCCCCTTAACCCTGGCAGCAGGCGGCAGGCCTGGGTCCGGGTACGGGCTCCGGGAGCGTCGGCAGCGGTGGGGCAAGGTGCGGCGGGCAGTGTTTCGCTGCTCTGGTGTCCGGCGCACACAGAATCAGCTGACGCACCGGTGGTCCGATATTCTGGACCGGGAGCAGGACCTGCTGGACCTGCTAGGAGTGGAGGTCCCGGGGCTTGGTGAGTAGCTATTTAATATTACAACTTTGTGTTCTTCTGCTCTGTGTTATATATTGCGAATATTTTTTTTCTCCGACCAGCAAGAATGCTGCTGCTTACATTGCAGGTAAATGACGTTTAAAAATCTGTGATTGTTATGATACAGGCGCTCGGCGCTACTAATCTTACTTGTTTGCAACTTTGCGCTCGCTTGGCCTGATGATTATGTAAGAGTTTACTTTAGAGAACTTAAGTGATGTAATGCTAGAGAGAGTAGTCCTTCCTTTGTCCTCGTGCCACTAAGAAGGGATAGTGGTGGATTGATAGGTTTAGTTACTTATTAGTTGGTAATTTCTAAGTTGTGTGCGTGACGCATCCTCTGTCACGTCACGGGCTGCTGAGTGATGCTTACCCCAGTCCTTAGCAGAACCTTTTGTAGTTTGTTTACTGAGTGTTAATAGGCTTATATCATCACTAGCAGAACATTAGCAGCAACCAGCCAACAATTTGGTGTATGCAAAAATGTATGCATGTGTCCTCCATCTATGCATTTTTGAGGACTAAAATAAATGGAAATGCAGACTTACTGAACGATTGGCCCGTCTGGATTGGAATAGGTGGGCTAGGTCAGGTGGTAGTTAGGCTTGCTAGACGGTCCGTGAATCTCGCAATACTACCAGTCGATCAGATAGGTCAATTTTATTGCAATTTTTGTAACCAAAAATGTTTTTGGTGCCTATTTTAAAATATTTTATTGATTTCACACCAAACTTTAATTTTTGTCTCTTTCTTTATGAAATCTTACATGATCAGCAGCACCCAGGGGCAAGAAGACGGGGTCGCAGGCGGTGGGCCCAGAAGATCTGGAAGATGCCTCCCAGGGACAGGACCGCTCCTCTATCGAGGGCTCTGCTGCTGGCCCCAGTAAGTCCACCAGTGGTTAATATTAATAATTATATTTCCTAAACTTTTCCTGCACCTTATTTTTTCCGAACTATTATTTCGGTATCCTAATTCGAATTTTTACAAAATCTTCTTTGCTCTATACTATCTGTTTCTAAATTCTTGTTATCCCTGCCTCTAACTGCGTCTGCTATGACTCTCTGTCCTACTACTATTAGTCTGTCTGTAGCCAAGCTTGCCCAGTTGCCCACTCTTTATTTCAAATATTTTAAATAAAACTCATTCACCAATAGCTATAGCCATTGAGTTTGGGTTGTCCTCTTCTACTACTTCTAGTCTTCTTATTCTTGAGGCTTTTTGACAATTCCCACCAAGAAAATGCCCAACCAAATTTTAGAATTTTAGATAGGATAGGACATACTACTACTGTTGTAGGGATTCTGCACATACAGAACTTTGCACAAGAAAATAGGACGTTGGTGATGGGAGGTTGGACCTTCCTCACACCTCAATCGGAAGCCACCACAATCCCCTGACCGACTTGTTATAGTGTCTCATTACTCCGAAAGGCCCCCCCCAAAATACCCAATGAGTAGACAACCCAGACAACATAACACTCCCAACCTCTGTCGCGGAAGCAATGCACACCCTTTTGCTCACTCTTGTGTAAGTCCACACCAAATACCACCGAGTCTATGTAAGTTCAAAAGGTTTCTTTTTATTTCCAACTGACAAGCTCTGTATGTTGTATAATGCAGCAGCAACAGCAAAATGTATAAGATTAAAACAATAAACATTGTTACAGTTAGACTTACAAGTTACTTACAACTAAAAGTCCATAGAAGCCAAAAGGCGAGATCATGATAACTGAACAGTGGTGGGCGAACCACCCTCCCCTTGGTAGGAATCTAGTTTATATAAAATTCTAAATGGAGATGTGAGAATTCTGGGGAGCCCTCACCTTAGAAGAACCTAGTAGTGGTTACATCATAAGCTCTGCAAAGCTCTGGTTCTTCTTATAAGTGAATCTTCCGTCTGTAATGAGAAAAATGGTGCGCGTTAGTATAGTGCAAGCATTTCTCAGTCGTGCCAAAAACTGCTTTTTTTTTAATGGATAAGCAATATGGACTAACACCATAACTCCATAACAAAGTCGCTTGTTTCTCGACCTTGTACGCAGTGCTCAGACAGTAGCAGTATGAGCTCATGTGGCCTCAAAGGCGTATTTCACAACAAGCTGCGAGGTAACTTGCGCAAAAATAAAAGACAGAGCTAAAATGGTTGCATGGCTCGGGGTAACTTAGCAAAGACTAAAATGACCCTAGGGACCATATAACACTACTAGTGTCTAGTCTACTACCTGATTTATACTAGTGATGTATGTTGTATATGTATTAACTTTTTTTTCATTCATGCTAGTGAAAAATAGGGGAGGTGTATATGGCATCTGAAAAATGTGTAATGTTTTTTCTAGGCGTACTACCGACCACCAGTACCGGGGCCAGCGGTGAAGGTGACGCGGCCGCTGAGGGTGCAGGCGATGCGGCAGTTGGAGTAGCTGCAGGGGTGAGCCAGCAGCAGTGGCGGGCGGTGGTAAGTTATATTCCTAATCCTTACTTATTGACATTACACTCGCTGCAAGGGTGTAATGTATACTGTACTGTTGAGACTTAAGTAAGAAGTAGTTGTGAACGCCGGTTGAAGAAGACACCCTTTACTTAGCAGCATTAGCAATAGCATTAGCGACGGGAGTCTACTGAGAGTAACCAATGGCCTCTATCGGACTTCAACTCAGCTGTGAAATTTTTATGGAGAAGAATAAAAGTCTGATCAGATGACCTTGATGGATGGGTTGAACGAAAAGGGAAAGAAGGGTGGAAGGAGGCAGGACGGGCGAGATTTTATGTTTATGACTGGCAGAGAAGGATACGTGGCATGCATGCATAGGTGTGTGATATGAATCAGATGCATGGGTGGCGGAATGCCTGAAACTCCCCCAAATGTTCGAGGCCGAGGTAGTGGGAGGATAGATACATACCACAAATGTTACGTACTGTGCTTGCTAGTGCTACTGTGCCACTATGTGTAGAATGTATTTGTCTGACTGCTTTGCTAAGAGTATATTTTACAATAGTCTTGTTTTTTCTTCTTGATATAGCTACTCCTAAAGTCAACAGGAAGGAGTTGGCAGCCAAGGCCCGGCGCCGTAAGCTGGAGGCCATACAGGCCGAATACCGGCGCCTGGTTCTTCTAGAGGAGGAGGAGGAGGAGGCGGCAGCAGCTGCAGCCTCCTCCAATGCCCCGGGCCCCAGACACCCCCCCAGTCTTACGGCGTCACCGCCTGTCAGCCACCCTCCGCCACACAGGAAGAAGCACTGCTGCCCACCCCCACTGTGGATGCAACTGCCGCGCGCTGAAGCACCGCGTGGCCCGCCTGGAGGAGCGCATCCGTGTCCTGGAGAGGCGAGCCCGCTGAGACCCCGTTTATTTATTGCCCCTTTTTTATATCTTATTTGGGTGGGTGGGAATCGGGCGTTGGGTTTTGGACTTTTGGACATTTGTTGGACTTTTTCGTTGCGGGACATGAACATTGGTTGGGGTTAGGGAGAGGGGTGGGTCAGGTGTTGTGGGATTTTTTTACATAGTTTATTTTTGTTAGGGTATTAAATTACATATTTAGACTTAATATACGATGTGGTTAATGTTTTGTGGGTGGGGTTACTGTTTTACGTCACACGGTTTCCTTGCTGGTGCAGTGCCACAGCCAGTGTTTGATTTAAATAATTGGCTGAGTTACTAAGACACAAACAGACAGATGCGGTACCCGTCACTGAGGGACTTGTCCTACTAGTACTGTCAGTCTCTCCTGATAATCTATGCATTCTGCAACTGGACTCAAAGGGGTGTGTGAAATAGAATTAATGAAAAAAAATCCGTTATTAATTATGCCTCACCCAAACCTCTTCTCTTACCTGTGCTTGATGTTTAACTTGGGCACGGCGATGGCTGCATGGTGGTGATGGTTTTCTTTCCCAACATGCCATGGTTGTGGTGGTAGTAGTAGTAGTAGACCCTGGCAGTAGCACTTGCAAATAAAAGAAAATGAGACAGTCAGTCGCCTGAGAGAGACTGTGGGAGGAGTAGTAGAACAAAGTACAGTACGGAACTTACTGCCAAACAATAATATGCCAAAATACAAGGAAACATAATGGTTGCGGGGATAGCCTAGTACATAGAGTTACAAACTCTAGCTGTGTCGAGTCACTCGACTAGGCCTACAGTACACCGTGGTCCGTGACTCGACACAAGCGTAACCGTTAGTGCTGTTTCGGACGATGACAAATCCAATCTATGATGGCATTTAATGCTGATGGATTCGGTTCCTTTGGTAAAAAAAACCAAATATACTGCTCATAGGAGGGTGGGCAAGCAGAAGAAGATCCGCGCCCTGCCTTGAAAATGCATTTATGTTGCTTTAGCCACATCCGCCCCAGCAAGCGTGTGATAAATTATTGGTGTACATTTAATTTAGTCACACCTCAATAAGCCACACAGCCCGGGGGAAGAGGATTAGGGTTTGAAGAATGGTTGGGAAGGGGGGTTTTGGGAAAGGTTTGAGAAACAAAAACAGTACGCATGGACAACAACAAAACACAATATTGGCAGACGACCATATCCATAAATCAGTTAAGGGAGAAAAAGGAAATGCATGCATGATGATGATAACTTGATGGTTAATGATATTACTAACTACTACTACTAGACAATTAGACAGTACAGGGCAGCAGTATATTATGCAATTTGCCTTGCCTGTCTGCCCTCAGAGAGACCCGAATTACATACAGTTTCTGTTCTTTTGTACCCGCCCGGGCTTAAAGATAGCAAAGAAAAGTCAAAAAATGCTGTAGGGATGAATTGAATTATATAAGCAGAGAGCAAACATAACAACAACAACACACAGTAGTAATGATTGAAGACAAAAAAAGAATCGAAATTTAAAAGATGATGAAAGTTGATACTGTTACTGTATGTTATCCTGGTCAAAATGGGGAGTTGCATCTCGGCGTTCGTCTTGGTCCTCCATTCCATGGACGCTCCGGCCATCAATCTTGCGTGACGCCACTGCCTGCCTGGCACATGTAGATTCATTGGTAAGGTAAGTGAGAGTTGTTTTTCCCAGTGTAGCACAGGGTAAGGGCCGGCCTGTAATTGCAGATGGGAAAACCAAAGGGATATTGAAAAATCAAGTAGAAAAAAAATGCCTAAATTACGGTGGAGTGCAACAAGAACACTTTCAGAGGCGGCATGGATTTGGATACATCATGTCTAACTTAGTCTGTTTCCAACATTAACCTCCAACAACAACAGGACTGAGCAGGCCCACGGCACCCGTGACACATCCTCCATTTAGCGTACCTTTTTTGACAGAGGCAGACAAAGCAGATATACAGCAACATAGCATTTTACAAATTAAGTGACTAAATCAATGCCCCGCTGTCAGTCATACCATACCACCACACTCGACTCCACCACTACACAGACATGTAGGTCTGCAGTGGTTGTTGTTGACTTGGTTACCTTGTAATGCACTCATGAAACGCACTGAGTTATTCCATCAATCATCTCGGATCGTACTGAGTGACTGGAGTGCGAAGAGATAATGTCACTGTGGTCATCAGCATGGTGTGTTGTCCAACTCAGTGTGCAGTACTGTACAGATTGAGTCCCCTTTCCATATTCAAAATGCAATGGATCGGCCTGCAGTAGAAGTAGAAAATTGTTATTGAAAAACAAGATTGGAAAGAAACATTGCATTGGGTTACTTTTAGTGTGTAGATTAGATAATAGTACACAATGAATTACCTTCATGCACTACAAACAACAACAACACAAATCACTCAGTCAGCGTCCAATGCATGTCATCATTCATTACCTGTTCCTTCTCATCTTCAGTTAATGGGCAGTCTGTATCGGCTCTGAAAGGGGGATAGCTATAGTAGTCATCATCATGTTCCACTTCTTTTGGAGAGACTCAACGAGGCAAGATTAGGTTTTCTTCGATTATGCTACATCCAATCATCATCTGGCTTGAGGGCAATAGATTTAGGTCGATTCAGGAGGATGGAGGAGCAGGACTCGGAGGAGTGGACTGAAATGCAGAGAGCTGAAACTCATAAGGCAATAAAATACGAAGACGGTGGTGATGGATTTGTTGTGATTTGAAGTTTCCAAACAGAAAGACAGACACAGAAATAGAAGTAAATAAGGGAGAACCACAGTAAGAACTGGAAGCCTAGTTGTCACCGTCAGGGAAGTATAGCTCGTCCTCAAACTCTGGAGGTTCAACCAGAAGTAGGTAATCAGCATCCAACACGCTACTTCCATCACCTGAGCCGCTGTCCTCATCTTCCTGCGGTGATTCATGTATTGTATAATTCGGTGGTATAAATTGCTGATTCATTTTGATCATGGTTAACCTCTCCACGTTTATGGGTGAGAGACTGGTCCTTTTCACTGTTACAATGGAACCAGCAGCACTGAAAACACGTTCAGAAGAGACACTTGCGATAGGGCAAGCCAGATAGTTGATCGCCAGCCTGCTGAGCACTGGCCATTGGCCCCTTTTGCCATACCAATACCGCAATGGGTTTTGATCAATGTAGACCTCTGTTGGGTCATCCAGGTAGGCCTGGACCATTCGGTCAATGTTCAGGGGTGCTAAACTTAGTGCGCCCTCTTTTGTCTTTGCATCAGCACTGGACCTAGCAAGTCCTTGCTGTAAATACCAATTCTGTGCCGTTTGTACTGGGGCTGATGATGATCCGGTTCTTGCTGTTGTCGATAGTGTTGGTGACAGCTGTGAACCAAATGCACTGCCCACAGGCTCTGAAGTTGAACTTGACGCAGGATGCCCTGCTGCAGTACTTGATGTGGGTTTGAGGCCTTTAATTACCAGCCGTTCATTTTCCAATGTACTGGCTGCCTCAGCTATCCAAGTTTTGTACCGGGCAACATCCACTTCTGAAAAAGGGAGTAATGTCTTACTGTGCAGTGCCGCTTTGTACCGTGGATCCAGAATTGTGGCACAAATGTAATGTTGTTGTGACAGAATCTTATTTTGCACCCTTGCATTTTCACTTAAGCGACATGATAAGCTCTCCGCCAACTGGTATGCTTCTTTTTTTCCTCCACACCTATGTACGCTTCACACACCCTCTTCAGCTCTTGCTCTAGCATGTGCAACAATGGGATAGCTTGGCCCATAGTACAGTCCTCCTTGCTGACTTCACGTGTGAAGACCTCGAAAGGAAGAAGCATCTCTGTAAGAGATTTAACTAGGCACCATTGGTCCACCTGAAGGGTCATGCCTTTCACAGCAGCATCCGCCCTTTGCATGACATATTCATTGATTGGTCTGTACTGCTCAAACAGACGGTCAAGCATGTAATACGTTGAGTTCCAACGTGTTGCCACCTCCTGGATCAGTGCTTTGACTGGCATTCTATAGTCACGTTGAATGATCCTCAGCTGCTTCCGGGCTTTAAAAGAATGGCTGAAATGCGTGCATATTCTGCGGCAGGTGGTCAGTAAGTTGCTGACTATGGGTTCTTTTTTCAGAAAGTCTTGAACTATAATGTTAATGCAGTGCGCCAAACACGGGACCCTGAAATACTTACCAAGCGTCATGGCCTTAAGTATATTACTGCCATTATCCGTGGCAACAAAACCAATGTGAAGCCCTCTGGGGCGCAGCCATTCAAAGACCTTGTTGTTAAACTCTTCCAAAATGTTTTCAGCAGTATGAGATTTCTCCATGGCGAACATGGCTATAGTTGCATGTTTCCGAGAAGCATTAAAAATTGCAGCTGTGTCAACAGCACCTACTTCAGATAGCTTGTCTCTAACCCCCACAAAAGAGACCCAGTGTGCAGTGATGCACATGTAATCAGTGGCTTGGCAACTGGTCCACATGTCTGTTGTCAGGTGGATTTTGTGAACAGCACTCTGCTGCAAAGCTTGTCCAACCAATTCAAGCACATCGTGATGTAGTGCTGGAACAGCAACTCGGGCAAAATAGGAACGGCTGGGAACCTTCCATTTAGGGCAGATGGCTGACACAAATTCAAGGAAACCCACCCCTTCCACAAATGAAAAAGGGAGAAGGTCCAGCGCTAACATTTTAGCCAGCTTCGCATTGTACAACCGTGCCGTTGGGTGGTTGCGTTGGTACTGCCCCTCCGACCAAAGCATGCTGTCAATGGTAGGCTGGAATATTTTCCTTACTGCTGCACCTTTCTTCTTGAACCCAGCTAGGCTCAACGACGCTGCACTTTTGCTCATTGCAGTGCCCGGTTGCCTTGCTGTCTCATGTTGACTCTTACTACTGTGCCACTGAGATGTTGCTGAGGATGTGGGCGTTACCAGTACACTGCTGGGGGTAGGGCTATAAATGTCTCCCTCTTGTTGACCTTCCTCCGCGATCATATCTTCCCCTACTTCTTCATCCCCAACAACAGCAATGGGTCCAGTTTTACTTTTTTGTAAGTGAAGTAGGTGAGCCTCCCACCTGATAGTGTGGTGTTTTTTGAGATGACTTGTTTGTCCTCCGGTACCATAGTTTGTACCAAGCTTAACCCGCCTAACAGCCTGCCGACAAATTGAGCATATAGCAATGTTCTCCTCCTTACTGCTAACCGAAAAGAAGTCCCAAACTGGGGAGGAGAACTTTCTGGCACTGCTGGAGGTGCCACTTTCAATACCAGATGAAATGGAGGGTGTGCATGGAATTTGACTCTGTGCACTTACATTACCACCACCTACTGAGGTGGTGGTTGAGCTTGATGTAGGTCCCTGCCGGGCCTTTGCAAAGGCAAATATGGAAGCTGGAGGTCGTGTTGGCGTTACCTGTGTTGGTGGTATCCGTGCTACATCCCTCGCAGCGATTTGGGATAGTCTAATAATGTTGGTCTCCATCTCCGCAGGCCCAGGAGTGATGTTCGTGATGACTGGCTCTTCATCATCACCCCCTCGTCTACATCTACCTCCATAACTGTAAGGCTTTCGGGAACCTTCCTTTTCACTAGCCTTGTCTTGTGGTGTGCATCACTCTCAGGCTGAGCTGGTGGCTTCCAAGTGGCATCTAGATCATCAGAAGCGGGGCTTGAAGAAGAAGTTGATGTACTAAGCCTCCTTTTCCTTGCTGGGGGTATGGAAGACACTGGATCTTCTGGAACAGTGGCTTGCTCCTCTTCGTCTGCAAAAAGCTCGATTTCCTGAACTGCCCCTACTTCAGGTGGAACAGCTACTATTGTGGGCTGTGGTTCCGGCTGCAGCTGTGGTTCCGGCTGTGGTTACGGTTCCGGCTGTGGTTGCGGTTCAGGCTGTGGTTGCGGTTCCGGCTGTGGTTGCGGTTCCGGCTGGGGTTGCGGCTGCGGTTACGGCTGGGGTTGCGGCTGCGGTTCCGGCTGTGGTTGCGGCTGGGGTTGCGGCTGTGGTTCCGGCTGTGGTTGCAGTTCCAGCTGCGGTTCGGGTTGCGGCTGGGGTTGCCCACTTATCTCCTGAGTTTGCGCCTGCGAGTGCGTGGATTGGGTACTACTTTGCGATAATGACATTTCAACATCACTGGTCGTTAGTAGACTGGCTACCTCTGCCACAGTCATGGGCTTGGGCCTAGGTTGCTGGGGTGGGGCCACTGATGCAGAGGTGCTGCTCCCAGCTTGGTCCCCGCTGGACACCGCTGCTGCAGGCGTAAGTTTTTTTACCAAAAAACACATCGGCCGGCACCCCAGTCTTGGCAAGTGCCACTTCCTTCTTCTCTCCCTTCTTCTCACTGGCAACTTTCTTGCTACTGGAGGACCTTGTACCTTTCTTTGGGGCCATCTTCTTCAGATGTCAGCAGGACGCAGGTGCACAAGTTGCAGAGATGTCTGTGGTCACACGTGGACGTGACACGCAGCAGGACTTCAGCCTGGCAGTACAACGGGTGATGATGATGATGACACCTCCTCCTCTGTCTTTTTGTGCACCTAAAAGCAAAGAAGCCAGGAGAAGAACATCAGTGAAATGTTGCATTTGTTGTTGTGGTTCAATTACTAGTAGTACAAACAAACAAATAAAAGATATAAATTAGTGTAGCCATTTGTGAGACTGTCAACAAGGGCTTTCATGGTATACTGTGTACACTGTCAGGACAACCAAAATACAAATGTAATAGAAGTGGACCCTGTTTGGCATTAAATTATTTGCTCATCACATCATTCAGGGAGCTGCAGCTGGCAAAGGGGATGGATGCAAGCAGTAAGCCAAGAGGAAAACCATGCAGGCCTAAATGGCAAAAGCAGCACACTTATAACTCCCACCAGAAATGGCCACCAGCCACATGGACACTCACAAATCACAAGCAACAAGCATGAGGCCTGGAAAACAATGTACTGAAACAGGCCTACGATAGCCAGGCAAAGGCTGCATGGTAAACCACACTGCTTTGCCTGTAATGTAATGCAATAAAATGCAAAAACGAAAATACACAGGGCTAAACAAGGCCTGCAACACACCACACACAACTAAGGCATGTAACACACCCCAAAAAACAGAAATACACCCAAAAAATTAATCCACATTTTGCAATTCAATGCCATCCATGTGCCCTAAATGATGTTTAAATTCAACTGAACACACAAACAGTTCTTTTATGCACCCCTGACTATCTCTGGGCCCACTGGATGGAAGGCCTGTTGGCAGATTAGGCTACAAGCTTGCAGGCCTATGACAAAAAGCACACTGCCTGGCTTCAAAATGGCCACCAGCCTCATGGCCAGGCCCACAACAACAAGAAACTGAAGACAGACAATGCAGGCCTATGGCAAAAACACACTGCCTGGCTTCAAAATGGCCGCCAGCCTCATGGCCAGGCCCACAACAACAAGAAGCCTAGGCCACAAAGGAAACACATGCAGGCCTATATGGCAAAAGCAGCACACTTATAACTCCCACCAGAAATGGCCACCAGCCACATGGACACTCACAAATCACAAGCCACAAGCATGAGCCCTGGAAAACAATGTACTGAAAACAGGCCTACGATAGCCAGGCAAAGGCTGCATGCTAAACCACACTGCTTTGCCTGTAATGCAATAAAATGCAAAAACGAAAATACACAGGGCTAAACAAGGCCTGCAACACACCACACACAACTAAGGCATGTAACACACCCCCAAAAACTGAAATACACCCCAAAAATAAATCCACATTTTGCAATTCAATCCAATGCCATCCATGTGCCCTAAATGATGTTTATATTCAACAGAACACACAGAAACAGTTGTTTCATGCACCCCTGACTACCTCTGGGCCCACTGGATGAAAGGCCTGTTGGCAGACTAGGCTACAAGCTTGCAGGCCTATGGCAAAAAGCACACTACCTGGCTTCAAAATGGCCGCCAGCCTCATGGCCAGGCCCACAACAACAAGAAACTGAAGACAGACAATGCAGGCCTATGGCAAAAAGCACACTGCCTGGCTTCAAAATGGCCACCAGCCTCATGGCCAGGCCCACAACAACATGAAACTGAAGACAGACAATGCAGGCCTATGGCAAAAAGCACACTGCCTGGCTTCAAAATGGCCGCCAGCCTCATGGCCAGGCCCACAACAACAAGAAACTGAAGACAGACAATGCAGGCCTATGGCAAAAGCACACTGCCTGGCTTCAAAATGGCCGCCAGCCTCATGGCCAGACCCACAACAACAAGAAACTGAAGACAGACAATGCAGGCCTATGGAAAAAAAGCACACTACCTGGCTTCAAAATGGCCGCCAGCCTCATGGCCAGGCCCACAACAACAAGAAACTGAAGACAGACAATGCAGGCCTATGGAAAAAAGCACACTACCTGGCTTCAAAATGGCCGCCAGCCTCATGGCCAGGCCCACAACAACAAGAAACTGAAGACAGACAATGCAGGCCTATGGCAAAAAGCACACTGCCTGGCTTCAAAATGGCCGCCAGCCTCATGGCCAGGCCCACAACAACAAGAAACTGAAGACAGACAATGCAGGCCTATGGCAAAAGCACACTGCCTGGCTTCAAAATGGCCACCAGCCTCATGGCCAGGCCCACAACAACAAGAAGCCTAGGTCACAAAGGAAACACATGCAGGCCTATATGGCAAAAAAGCAGCACACTTATAACTCCCACCAGAAATGGCTACCAGCCACATGGACACTCACAAATCAGAAGCAACAAGCAGGAGGCCTGGAAAACAATGTACTGAAAACAGACCTATAATAGCCAGGCAAAGGCTGCATGGTAAACAACACTGCTTTGCCTGTAATGCAATAAAATGCAAAAACGAAAATCCACAGGGCTAAACAAGGCCTGCAGCACACCACACACAACTAAGGCATGTATTTAGCACACAGCCCAAAAACTGAAATACACCCAAAAATACACATTTTGCAATTCAATCCAACGCCATCCATGCCCCCTAAATGATGTTTGAAATTAAAAAATACATCACACAGCAAAGGAACAGTTGTTTCATCATGTTTCATCATGCACCCACCCATGACTAGCTCTGGGCCTACTGGCTACAGTGGCTACCCACCACTATATTTATTTTTAAAAATGATGAAAATTAAAAAATTGTAATTGCAGCAACTGCAATGACCCAATCAAACAACACCAACTTACTTGTAAAATCTCAAATCCAAAAATCCTCAAATCCAATGATAATGATGCAGCAGACACAAAGAGTGATCCTTCCAGCTCAAATCCAAGTGAAAAATGAACAAGAGATGGAGAAAGCACTGGGAGGAGCCTGCTGGAAAGGAACAGGAAGTAGTAGACTCTGTGGCACTTCCTCCCTCTCCCCCGCCCAAAAAATGAAAAAAAAGGACACCCAAATATCAATCTGAGGTTTTTTTTCCATGGAAATCATCAGTTTATAGAAGGTTTTATGCTGCTCGCGATATTATTCTTCTCCAGATTGAAAATTTTGCGTGTTCGGGATCGCAGGTTTACAAAGATTCCGCCGGAAATCCGATGGCGCGCCCGAATGACGTGTTCGCGACCGCAATCTCTCTCGTGGTGCACGATGGCGCGACGAATGACGTGTTCGCGATCGCACACTCTCGCGTTGTCCGATGGCGCGGCGAATGACGTGTTCGCGATCGCAAACTCTCGCAGGATCGCGCGGCCGGCTACCGAAATCTCGTGGCGCACGCGAACGAATAGGAAAACCCGTCGGCGAACGCAGGAATCCCGGTAAGTCATAATCGCGCGCGCTAGAATGCATTTTTAAAGCGCGAACAAGAAAATAATTCCGCTTCGCCGCGGATCGCGGAATTGTTGGCAATTCCGCGTTCTCCGCGGAACGCGAAATTGTCCAATTTCCGCAAATTCCGCGAGCGGAGCGGAATTCAATGCCCAGGCCTACTTTGCATACCCCTACACCCACCTTTCAACACCCTGACCCTCGCCCTGCTGTATCGGTGCGGTCCTCGGGAAGCCACAGACAGTACTTTGTGGCTCTCTGGGAAATGTTTGTGAGTACCCATGTGTTAGAGTAACACATTTTGATAATTTTCTAGCACGCATTTTGTGTTAGAGTAACACATTTTTATAATTTTCTTGCGGCACACAGGAAATGGAGATTGTCATGCAGTGTCTGGCACCTGGCAGGGCTGCAATTGTAGGAAGCTGGCTTTCTGTTGCAGTAACCCCTCCCCTTTTTGCCAGACTACTGATGCCTTTTGACTTGATGTGCCCTGGGTCCCTGCCAATCAGGTTCCCAGGGCCTGTGTTCTTTCCCAAAACTGTACCTTTTACCCCCAATTGGCACCTCTCTGGCCACATGTCAGTCCCCTGTAAAAGGTACCATGGGTACCAAGGGCACAGTGGCCTGGGAAGGCCTCTAAGGGCTGCAGCACTTATTGTGCCACCCTTAGAGGTCCTGTACCTTTACACCCACACACTGCCATTGCAGGCTGCGTGTTTTGGTGCAGAACAAAGTGAAGAGTCGACATGGCACACATCCCTGTGTGCCATGCCTACAACCAACTGCCCTGGCACAGGTCAGCCACCCCTCTAGCTGGGTGCACTATACCAGTAGTGAGGGTACAGGTGAATGAGCCCTGTACCCCTACAGTGTCTAAGCCAATTCTTAGACATTGTAAGTGCAGTAATGCCATTAAGAGTATATGGTGCTGGGAGTTTGTCATTACGAACTCCACAGCACCATAATGGCTTTACTGAAAACTGGGAAGTTTGGTATAAAACTTCTCAGCACATTAAACCCACACTGATGCCAGAGTGGGATTTAATGAAAAATGCACTCAGAGGGCATCTTAGAGATGCCCCCTGAAAAACGACCAGTCTCTGGTGGGTTCCCTGACTGGTACACACCAGCCTGCCACCACAAGACATGTTTCTGGACCCCTGGGGTGGGAGCCTTCGCTCCCTGAGCCCAAAAACAAAGCCTTTCCTGGGCGAGGTGTTCACACCTCCCCCAGGCCAGGAAGAGTCATCTGTGGCAGGGGAGCTTCAAAGGCCTTGCAGCCTTTGTAATGCAACCCCCAGCCTCTTCTGCTATCAGGAGCAGGCCCCCTTCCTGTCTCCCCTCCTTTTCAGCGGGAAGACAGGCGGGAAAAATTAGCCAGCCCAGAAGGTGTGCCCACCTCTGCCAACCCCACCCCTCAGGTGAGGGAGGCGAGGTGAAGCCCACTCTTCAGTGTCCGCCATCTTGCAAATGGCAGGCATTCCCCAATAAGGATTAGGGATTGTGCTCACTCCCCGACGTGGGGTGAGCACACCAAGGGTGTAGTCACCCTAAGGTCAGTAGCCCATTGGCTACTGACCTCGAGACCCCTAAAACGCCCCTAAATACAGTATTTAGGGGGCAGCCCTGAACCAAGAAGACAGACAAGCAATGACCAAGAAGAAGAAGGACCGAACAGCCGTGCCGAAGCTAAGAAGAGGAGGACGCCCACTGACTTGGCCCCAGCCCTATCGGCCTGTCCCCACCTCGAACCTGCAGAAGCGAAACTCCGGTGTGTCCTGCAGCCAGCAACCTCAAGAACCCTGACGACCTGCTCTGCCTTCCAAAGAAAAGACTTTGTCTCCCGTGAACACCGGATTTGTTCACCAACAGACTCCAGCTCCGGCAAAATCCGCGAGTCTGTACCACTCTGCACTCGTCGCCCATGGCCCGAGTTTGAGTGGCCCAACACCACAAGGAGGTCTCCCCGGTGATTCTGACCCAAGATCTGGTGATCTCTGACCTGCCTCGAATCTCCCAGCGAGGCCTGCAGCCTCTTTCTGGAGGATCCCCCCGACCGCGACCGGAGCTGGTAAGAGAAACCCGACGCCTAAAGACACCCCTGCACTCGAAGCCCCACGGCCTTGGGTGGCCCAACCGACGGTGTCCCTGCATCCCCAGGCATCCCAACTTACCTCTCCAACCGGTGGTCACCTCCAGAATTTCTTCGTCCCCGAGCCTGCAGTCTTTGTTGAAACCCGGAGAATCCCCATTGCAATCAACAGGGCACCCAATGCCAAAATAGCACCCTGCCTCCCCTGCGCCGCTGCGGGTGTACTTTGGGTGCTAACTCGGATCCCCCTTTGCCCTGAGCCTAACACTAGGAGCTTTGCTCCCACAACCCAGTGGCCTGCTTGTAAGCAGCCACCAACCGGAGGCCCCCTATCCACCCTTGGATAACATTGGGCCTCAGCACTCTGCACCCGGCTGCCCTAGTGCTGCTGGGGGTGTAACGAGAGTGCATTCTTGACCCTGAGGAAACCCTTGTTCTAACCCCAGAAACTCAACATCAAAGACCGATTACTTACCTGCTAAACGTTAACTTCATTTCTCTCCATAGGAACCTATTGACTGTTTTTCTCTGAAAAATGTTCTAGGTGTGGAGTTGATTTGTATGGCACCTGAAAAATTGCAATAGTGCTAAACTGATTTTACTTACCTGTTATCTAGGAAATGTCCCAGTGTGATATCCAGGCATATCACACTGAGTAGAAAAAGTAACTTAAAAAGTAATCTGAAAAGTAACTAAAAAGTAATCTGTACAGTAATTTCAATACCTTGACTTACCTGTATGTCAAACAACTGCATTTGAACTTGCATTCACTTGTAAACACTGCATAATATATTGGAAAGCATCTATTTAACTTACCTGTGCCAGGCTTAGCTTGGTTCTAGAAATAAAATAACTAAACAATATTCTTATACAAACAAAATTGGTCTGAGTTCACTCTTTGAGTGTGTGACATCATTTGCTGATTGAGTGTGTACAACAAATGCTTAACACTACCCTCTGATAAAGCCTTACTGCTCGCCCACACTACCACAACTAGAGAGTAAGGTGGTATCTACTTTTACCTCTGTCACCTTTGGGGTTCCACTGGACTCTGTGCACACTATACCTCATTTTGGTATAGTATATACAGAGCCAGCTTCCTACAGCAATGCACAGAATGAGGAATTTAATAACCGAGAGCACATATCCTGCCTTGCCACAGTGATGCCTAGCATACTTCTCTCTGCCGTATTTACAATGATGCTGGGGCTGACGTGACCACATTCTATGATATTCTGAGTTTTGTGTCAAAGTGAGCAAAGCACCCTGTCACAAGACACCATCAGTTCAGAGAGTGTGGGACAATCACCTAGGCCAGTGGTTCGTGAACATTTGACTTCTGTGGACCCCCATTTAATCATTGCTGAACCTGGGGACCCCACTGAATCATTATTGTAATCCAGGGACTCCCACTGAGTCATTTTTGGAAGCCCAGGACCCTGCCCTAAGCATTTTACATTATTTGAACTGCAAAACAATACACAAAAAATATAGAAATAAACATTCATCAAACAAATGCACAAACAATGAAATGGTATATTTCATTCACACAAACACACATTAAAAAAATCAAAATTTCAATTTTAATGGGAAGGTTGGAGCTTTTTTAAATTTAGTTGAGGCCACTCATTGTCCATACTGCATTCTGTTTGATAATCTTGCACTGCTCTCACCAATCAATCTGAGGATACTAATTACATTTTAAGCTTCCAATTTCAAATTCCTTCATGTATACTGAACATTTGAACATGTTCAGTTTTACATTTTTCTTCTTTATTTATATATACTTCATTAATCTTTTAATATTATTTCATTTTCTAAGCAGTCGCGGACCCTTTGAGTATTCTCTGTGGACCCCCATGGATCCCCAGAACACTGGTTAAAAACCACTGACCAAGGCTGATACCAGCTACCAACCAAGAAAAAGTTAAATGTTTTCCAGATGGCTTCTGCAACCGGGTTTCCTCTAGCAGTTCTCATGCCGTAACTTGCCTTTGCTGCGCTTTATTTTCCAGTCTGGCTCATTAGGCCTACTCATCCAATGTGAACATTTTCCCAAGATTTAAAACACAAGTTCACTACTATTAGAGCTATGGACCTCACTCGAAGCACATCGCTAACAGGGTGAAGCCCCCTCATTAAGAATAATTCTGCAAACATATTTTTTGTGGCAAGATCCCCATTAGGAGGCCCCATTACCCAACCTCGAAACCCATCTCCTTCATATCACAAACCCCTTTCGGATTTACCTTTAAAATTTTTCTTTTACAGAATAGAAAATCAGTGACGCAGAGCACTCAAGTTTCCCAGTTCCTTGTGTGAGTAGCTCATCCAGTCAGGTTTTTTCTTTTGTAGGATTTGTAGTCCTATTTGATCTCATTACAAACTCGGGACTACACCTCTCAGGATGCAAAGGTAAAACCTGGACTGGGTGAGATTATCATGCATAGAACTGGAAAACTTTCTTTGATACTCTGGAAGAAGCCCAGTCATGGTTGGAGGGATGCCGAACAGTCGGCCGGGGAAGGGTACGGGAAGAAGAAATACAGAGAAATCTGGGACATATCAAGGGGGGCCCAATGAAGACACTGCCATGGAACGGGCAGGTAGACAAGAACGAGGAGGTGTTGATCTCCCCACATGAACGACTCCAGGGCACCAATATGAGCACGAGTCTAGAAATGTGACACTGCAGAACACAAGTTGAGCAGGATATCCCTGGGACTCATATGTCTTAAGGCTTTCAGAGACTGCTACAATGCTAAAGATGGTGAGGTGGCGGAGGCTGGGAGACGAAGTTATCGCTCCCCAGATGTTTAAAATGTGTTTGGGGCTAGATGGCGCTCTGCATAGTTGGGGAGGCGGGCAGATTAAAGCCCGTACTGCAGGGAGGCAGGGAGGGGGGGTTAGTTTGTGAATGTGTTTGGATTGTTTGAATGTGTTTTTGCCATTCATATTCAATGCTCCAAAAATAGACGAGGACCGACGACTTGCTACCTGGCTCACTACCCCGCGCACCAACCTGTTCCTATATCCCAGGGTTGGGGGAGGCCGGTCCCAGTCCCATGACTGCTCTACGCACTGAACTGAGGGGGTCCTTGCCTTCGGATAGTCCAATAAGCCCAGATATTACACCATCCCTGAATAGGAATAAAAGGTTCAAGATACTTTCCTGGAACGTAAACGGACTGAGGGACAGAATAAAAAGAGGAATAGTTCTCCAACACCTGAAGCAACACGCACCAGAGGTAGTCCTCTTGCAGGAAACGCATATCCAGGGTACACACTATGGCGCGCTCAATAGATGGGGATATAAATTAATTGCGCACTCGGGCTACTCTAGAGGCTCTAGGGGAGTTGGTATTTTGATGCACACTTCCTTCCCCTTTACGGACCCAAAGATTACGCATGACCCGCAGGAACGCCTGGTGGTGGTCTCGGGCTATTGGGAAGGCCAACCCTTCAATCTCATTTCGATGTATATCCCTCCCAAACAGCAGTCCCTGGTGCTGCTGGAACTGGAGGCGCTGCTTTTAAAGCTCCCGGAGGGTAGAGTGGTGATAGGTGGGGATTGCAATGCGGTTTTGTCCCCGGCTCTTGACCCGTGCGACCACTGGACCAAGCAAGCACAGCACTGAGTGATCTCTTGTTGGCTATGGGCCTACAGGACATTTGGAGGGGCCTTAACCCCAACTCGCATATCTCTCGGGGGCTCAGGGCAGTTTGTCACGCATAGATTACCTCTTCACCGTGGCCCACCATGTGCCCTATTTTTTGGACGCCCATCACCTGGCCCGTGGAATCTCAGACCATTCCCTAGTCTGTGTCTATTACGAGTAAGATGAACCACGGCGGTCGCGCATGGGTGGGATAAGTCCCTGGTATTTTCAAATCCCCCTCCTTAGGTCCAGAATCCAGGAGGCAACAAACCAGTATATTATCGAAAATACGGGAACAGTCGATTCAGCATGTACCCTCTGGGAAGCGTATAAGGCAGTGATCAGAGGACAGGGCATCTCATTAATGGTGGGTGAAAAAAAGGGTAAGTGTTTGCAGCTAGATACATTGGAACGGGACCTCAGGGAATTGGAGACCCTCCTGATCACTGACAATGACGCCCAAGTGAGACATCGTCTGGCCCTCAAAAGGGGCGAGTTTAGAGCGGTGGCTGAAGAGACAGCGAAAGCCAGATATCGGGCGACACAACATAACCTTTATGAGGTGGGGGACAAAGCAGATAAACTGCTGGCGTGGCTAGATAAAAAGACTGTGGCCTCAAGATGGGTAAATGAGGTTAAGGGAGGTGATGGAGTCATAGTCAGAGGAGGGGGACAAATAGCTGACGCGTTTGCGGACTACTATGAGCACCTTTACACTCCGACTTCCTCCACTTCAATAGCAGACTCACAGGAACTGCTGGCCACAATCCAGCTACCCCGCCTTGACTCGGGAGAGAAGGACCTCCTGGAACAAGACCTGACAGAAACTGAGATAGCCCAGACGATTAGAGACCTTAGATCAGGCAAGGCTGGCGGCCCCAATGGCCTGCCAATCGAGTGGTAAAAGTTAACGACCACTAAACTAGCACCCCTACTACAACATATGTTTAATGAAAGCTGTGACAAGGGGAGGCTTCCAAGAGGCCAAAGAATAGCTAACATCGTGGTGATTCAGAAGGTGGGTAAACCCCCTAGGGAATGCGCTTCCTATAGGCCTATCTCCCTTTTGAACGCAGAAGTTAAGATCCTGGCCAAATTGTTGGCAAACCGCCTGACCCCGGTGATGCATTCTCTGGTCCATCCTGATCAGTCGGGCTTTATGCCAGGGCGAAACACGGTGCTCAATCTTAGAAGGTTGCACAGGGTAATAGGTAGAGCTGTGACTTTCAGGGAAGATGCGCTGGTGGTATCCCTAGACGCCCACATGGCGTTCGATACAGTGGAGTGGCCATTTCTATACGCAATACTGGAAAGACTGGGTCTTGGGCCCAAATGTTTAAAATGGGTCAAACTTTTGTACTCAGAGCCCTTAGCACGGGTCTCGGTGAATGGGAGTGTGCCCAGAGTCTTTGCGTTGCGGAGGGGAACAAGGCAGGGATGCCCTCTGTCCCTTCTGCTGTTTGCGTTGGTATTAGACCCTTTGGCGGTGTGAATCTGGGGGGATCCCATGATCCGAGGCCTACAGTGGATGCCAGAATGGGAGGATAAAATTTCCCTTTATACCGACAATATCCTAATGTATGTGGCAAACCCTAAGGTTACGATTTACAGAATGCTGCATATATTCAACCTATTCCGCAAGTATTGGGGTTGTACAATCAACTGGGAGAAATCGGTGATATACGTCCTGGCGGGAAACCCAACCAGCCTTCCCAGACAATGTCAGATCCATGTGGATACAAACGGGTTCGGGTACTAGGGATATATATAATTAGGGATCCTGCAAGCTTCTATGACCAAAATCTGGCACTCCCATTAGACTGCCTGAAAAGTGACATTCAGCTCCGGCGTTCATTGCCATTATCCCTCCTGGACAGAGCGGCGCTCTTCAAAATGATGGCATTGCCTAGATTTGTGTACGTAGTGCATAACATGCCCTATGTTGTGCCCCCATCCTACTTCCAACGTATAGAAGCCATAGTGAGACAGTTATTGTGGGATGGGGGTGCGTCACGGATCTCCCTAGTGAAGCTGACCAGAGGATTGTATGACAGTGGGATAGCACTCCCCTCCCTCCCGAGTTACTAATGGGCGGCCCAGCTCACAGTAATCAATCACTGGGAACATGAACCCCTAGCTGAGCCTCCATACAGGATGGACCGTCATAATATGAAGCCAGGTGGACATCTTAGGGCGCTTTACGAGGGGAGACCCGCAGATGCCTTCCACACACAGACCTCAACTACACTTTGAATCTGGCAGGAGGGAACGAGGGCACTGGGTTGGCATAACAGAATCACTTTAATGACCCTTCTGTGGGATTCTAGACGGCTGGGCTTGATGGCGCAATGCTCAAGCTTTGATAGATGGAACATGATGGGATCTCCAGGGTTGGTGACCTCTGGGAGGGAGGGGGCATTAAAACCTTCTCGGCTCTGCAGAAGTACCAGATGTCACAGTTGGAAACTTTTAGGTATCTCCAGGTTACCCATGCTTGAGAGCAGCAATACCTAAGGGGACAGTGTTGCCCGAAGCTTCTCCACTAGAGGACAGACTATTAGATGACTAATTAGACAGTAAAGCTACTTCCCTGGTGTACCGCAAACTTATAAACAACTCCCCGGACCCCTTGTAAACGCTAAGAACTCGTTGGGAGGGGGACCTGGGCACCCTGGAAGACGAAGGCTAGTTGGAAGCCACGGCCTCTCCCAAGGAGGTAGCCATACGCTTATGCTTTAGATTAGTGCAGCTCAAGATTCTACACAGAGCCTACTACGCATGTACCACCCAGGTGAAAATGGGAGTGCTGACCTCACCACTCTGTCCCAGGGGATGTGGACGGGAGCGTACTTTCTTCCACCTACTGTGAGAATGCCCACCACTTCAGGAGTACTGGACAGCAATATTGATGAACATGAGAGAAGTTTATAAGATGGAGGAGGCTAAATCACAGAGATGGTGTTTGCTAAATATTTGGGGAGACTCGGACCTTATCAATAGCGAACGTTTATGGGTAACATTGGGAGTCATGGTTGCAAAGTGTAATATCGCACGAAGGTGGAGAGCAGAGACTGCTCTGACTTTGAACGAATGGAAGGCGGATATGGACTGGTATATGATTGCGGAAAGGGCGGTCTATCAGAGCCCGCAAAAATGGACTAAGATCTAGGGGAAATGGAACGAATATCGAGGGATGCTGTGCAGACTGGTTGATAGATTTCAACATGATCAAGAAACAATGTAGCTGTATGATTGGAAGGAAGTATTGGGGAGGGGTGATCCGAGGGTAGTCAACTAATATATGAGAAATGTTTGCGATTCATCATTGTACGGGGGACTCGCTTGGCTATTGTGATTTGAAACTTTGACCATGAGTGGCAAGTTGTTGTTTTAATAAAAAGTTTAATTAAAAAGAAAAAAAAGAAGAACTGGAAAACTTGAGGACTCTGGTGCTGGCAAGAGCATAAAGAACAATGGGCCAGATGTACAAAAAAGTCAGTTTGTGATTTCCTTATTGCAAATTTTTGAGACCGCATTCTTGGTCGCAAAACATTCCCACATACCAGTGCGACTCACTATTAGGAAGGTACGCCCTTAACACGCCCAATAGATTACCAGCTTGCAAAGTAGGTTGGTACATGACAAAAAGCATTTTACCAGTCGCAAACTGCCCGATGGGCTGTTTGCGATCGTTAAAAAGCTTCGTACATCTGGCCCAAGGACCGGCAAATCCATCTGGTCCGACTGTATTCAGCTCGATATTTCTAACACCCTCTTGAAATGTGTTTCATTACATAGACATTTTTTGTTTTGTTTTACTCACAATAAATTATCCCTTAGAGCCACACATAAAGAATTGAAAACTCACATACTTGATCACGTGTAAGGCAAGGACAAGTAGGAGTTATTGAAATAGTTCTTCAATTCCAATGTAAAAGATTGGTGACACACGTGAACACAGAAATTTAAAAAAATGTTAAACTGGGCATACAACAATCGTGACCACTATGTGTATTTCAGCTTTAGATGTTTCCTGTGGTGAGTAATGTTATAAAATCAAGCAGCAGGGCGACCTCCGAGTGAGTCGATGCGGTGAGAAAGCATTTCAACCCTGACAAATATTACTCTTCTTATCAAGCCGCTGTAGTTTAAGGAAATCACAGGGCATGTAATGTTACTTCTGCTACCCGTGTCATTTTTATAAATGCCATCCATGGTTAAGAGCGAAACTAAACTGTCTCATACTGCTTTTAGGTAGCAAGGCTACTGATGCAAGGTACTAACTAACTGTGAGGACATACATAGTTAGAGAAAGTGGAATTTAAATACAGAGGGGCATATTCACAAGGAGCTATTGCCGAATTAACGGCACTTTATCGCAGCCAAAGTCGTGATAAATTTACCCCCCCATTCACAAGCCGGTGTTAACAGCCCACAGCACCAGTTTACCCGCGATAGCAGCCGCAAAAAACATCGCCACAGAGGACGCCCGCAAATATTGCTAATGAGATGCAGAGTAGGCGTTCCCGTGTGAAAAGTCGAGACAACATCACACCTCAACATTCACAACGACCAGCCACATCTGCGATAAGTACACAAAACAGGCGATGAGGTGCGGTAGCCGCAGGTATTAACACCTGCCTCAAGCAGGTGTAAAGAAGGACGTCTACCTGCAGTAGGCAACGGAGTCCCCCACACAGCCATACCCGAAGAACAAACGACGCCATGGAGCTACTCTACATGCAGCTTGGAGCCCCAACAGGGCCACAACACCACCCGCCACCACCCCCTGGACCGCCACCCCCCTCAGGACCCGGACCCGCTCCCCCCCCAGACCACCACAGAGGCAGCGTAGAGCAAGACAGCGGAGCTACCGTAAACGCACCACTCTCACAGACCTAATGCCCGCGGAATTCATTGCCCACTACAGGCTCAAAAGGACAACCATCCTCCGCATCCTGACCCACATTGCCCACAGGCTGACGGTCCCAACACAGCGGAGAACAAACATCCCTCCGCAGATAAAGCTGCTGGCAGTGCTGCACCTGTTGGCCTCTGGGACCTTCCAACCAACAACTGCCAGAGTCGGAGGGGTCTCACAGCCAGCCCTATCAAAGTTCATCACACCCGTCCTGGATGCCATCATCAGCTTCATAACCCAGTACCTTCACTTCCCCAACACTGCGCAGGAACAGCTGGAGACTAAGCAAGGCTTCTACGCCATAGCCGGATTCCCGGCGGTGTTGGGGGCAATCGACTGCACACATGTCCCACTTGTGCCCCCTGCGGATACTGCACACCACTACCGCAACAGGAAGCACACGCATTCCATCAATGTGCAGGCAATAGTGGACCACTGGGGAATATTCACAAATGTCGTCGCCAACTACCCAGGCAGTGTGCATGATTCCTTCATCTTCCGACAGTCCATCATCAACCAGCGCTTCCAGGATGGCACCTATGGAACGGGACTGCTCGTTGGTAAGTACCAACTCAACACACCACACATCCCACAGCCACCAACGCACAAGGCACAACTGTGGGGATGCACACGTGACCTAACCACATCCGACATGTTAAACTACACGACCCCCTACCAGACACGACTACACCACACCATGGTCATCCTGGGCTACCCCTGCACCCAATACAGACTCCACATGGCACCACAGCCACACAACAGCTGAACGTGTGGAGATGCGGAATGCGGCCATGACACATGTGAGGCACTGCTCTGCCCCCATGACCCTACCCGGTCTCCCGCAGGTCAGCGTCCCGTGGTGGTGGGCCCGTGTCAGCCGCTGTGCATCCGGGGCGACTAGCCCTGTGCGACTCGAGTCATCCCCCCTTGTAGTTCTGACATTGCATGTCTGTGTGCCTGATGACTGTTGGTGTAGTTGCCAGCACATGCTACTCCCTGAGGGCTGGCTTACACTCACTCCCCCCCCCACAGCCAGCACAGGCGTCACTGAATTGAACCAAGTATTGACTCTTTTCTCCCTGCACTGTCCCAGGTGATCAAGGATATGCACTCTGCCCTTGGATGATGACACCCCTCCGAGACCTGAACACACCCGCCCAGAGGCAGTACAATGCGGCCCACATACACACCAGGGGCATCGTTGAACGCACATTTGGCGTGTTGAAGTCACGTTTAAGGTGCCTGGACGGCACTGGTGGGAAGCTCCTGTACAGCCCGGACGTGGTGTGCAAGATGATCGTTGCATGTTGTGTGTTGCACAACATCTGTGTTCGCACCAGGGCCCCATGGATCCCAGTTCCAGAGGTACCGGACGATGATGGTGGTGATGGGGCAGGTGGCCCACTTCCCACTGCAGCTGCGGCAGGAATGGCCCGTAGGGACTCCATCATTGCCACTTTCTTCTCATGAGCACGTCACATTGTGACCGTCCGTGGCATTCATGGGACAGTAGTAGATGTCCAATTGCACTGCATGTATGAATAAAACATATTTGCAGGTCACAGGTTGGAATTGTACATTGTCATGTTACATGTCCCTGGGGTTTCAGATGTGATTTGCCATGTTGTGCACATTTTCCGAACCAGTTGTGTCCTGTGTTCAGTTGTGGAGGTGTTGCTGTTTGTACCGGGATGTTGTCACTGTCCGGGTGCACTTCTGCTTATGTGCGTATGCTGCACGGTGGGTGTGTCGCTCCTGCGGCTCTGATTTGTCTGCCACTGGTCTCTTTCATGAGGTCTGCCTGTAGGTTCTGTTCTTCCACAGTGCGTGGATGTTGTGGTGAGCATGTTGTCCTCTGCAGTTGGCCAAGGTGCATCCGTGGTACTCGGCTGTTGATGTATTTTGTTCTGTGGCATTTTCCGTATGCTGTTCTTGTGCTTTTTCCCACATTGCGCGTGAGTATTGCTGCCCTCGTGCTGGTTGTCACTGTTTTCTTATTGCGCTTTGGCCTATCGCAGCTTTTTTCGCGTTGTGGTTTGTGTTTTTATCTCTGTCGAGGTGGTTGTATCGCGAGCATTAGCCGAGGTGTCGGCCAACTATCGCATGCTACCGCCTTGTTGTGAATTCCACGTTGACACTGGGTTATTTTCCCGTGATAGGCTGCATTATTGAAAGTTGCGTTACGCTACTCTTGCGGTAGTTATCACATGTTCTTGTGAATATACCCCAGAGTCATATAGGTAGCCGTTCCTCTGAACTTTCGGGGCTTTGAGGGTTTATTCCAGAGTGCACTCTCATGGTCTCATGGTCTCACGGCCCGCATTATTTTCTCAAAGGCACATACACTTCTTCACAATAGATGTAAATATTGTTGTATTCCTTCCTTAGAATTTTACTTGCTGATGTGTACAGCAGATACAATAAGTCTTACAACTACCAGGGTAAAAGCTGGATATTTAGATAGATATAGCATAATATTTTGTGATAAAGGTTGGGCAGGCCGACAATCGCAAAAACGGTGTCATTTTATCATCAAAATCCAAATATTGCCAGGCACAGCAGTGAATCGAGAGGGCTAAGGTATGGGAATGCCTCCTAGTATTGGGCTTAAACTGATCGCCTGGAACGAGGCTGGCCTATTCACTGTCCAAAATAAATTACAATTGTTAAAAGAACAAAAAGCGGATATAATATGTATTCAAGAATTGTGGTCCACAGGGTTCTGGTCTACAGAGGATTATTTTGTGTTAAGCCGTCCTGCGCTCCCAGTGAATAGAGGTCACGCTAAAGGGGGCATTGCCATACTGCTCAGGACTAATACTAAATGGGTCTATAAAGACGTTAGTCATGATTCTAATTTAATCCAGGTGGTCAAAATTGATTTTAGGGAGAAATCTGAAAGTACTGTGTCTCTGCTAATTGTGAATGCTTACATCCCCCCAGGTTCCTCTTACTCCTTTTTAATAGAAGAGCTTTTCATTTTCATTTCCTCTACCATGGCAAGAGAAAATTGTCTACAACTATTGGTAGGCGACCTTAATGCTAAAATCTCTAATTATGGTATAAGGTTGTTTGCCAACTCCCAAAAAGAGGAAGCTTTAAAAATTCTGCCGGCTTTGTTATCCAACAATAGTCGGTTAGATAAAAGAGGGGTGACACTCCTAGAAGCCCTAAGGAAGACAGACTTATTAATTGTTAATGGGAGACTTGAAAATGATATCCCTTCAAAAGCCACCCACAAATCGCCTTCTGGAGGTTCTATTATTGATTATTTAATTGTATCCTCAGACACATTTAACATGCTGTCCCATATGGAAGTTCTGGACAATTCCCTTAGTGACCACATGTTGATCTCCTGCCAGCTGGGGGTAATCTTAACGGAAGTAAGCTCCTGGAGCCTCAAAGACATTCCTGTTGGATTCAATAAAACAAATGGCAGAATTCACTTGAAGCTAAGACAGCCTTTAAAGTAAAAGAGACCATATTAACATTAATAGATTACCAGCCACTATTAATATCAGGAAACCAACGGTCATCTAAGGCTGATCAGTTGGTTTCCTTCAATTGCAATATGACCACTCTGGTTGCATCCTGTAAGGTCAACTCTGAGCCTCCTCGGCATAAGCCATTGGATAAGTCTATACTTTCCTTAAATAGGGAAATAAACAACTTAGTGAGGGCCCAATTCTTGAATGTTTCCTCTGATCAAAGCAAACACAAGGGAGATGATGGACGGAGTGCTGAAACTTTTCAAACGCTCACCCACAGTCACAGATCTGGGTTGAATCCATCATCATTCTTTAGCTCACTTTGCCACCCCAGTTCAGACACAGCTATATGCAAATCAGTCTTGACCCTGAGTGTCTGCAATGTTTCAGCGCTCCGTCCATCATCTCCTTGTGTTTGCTTTGTTCGCCCTAAGTTGGCAGGGTATGCCCAGACGTGGGTCCCTTGCTCACTTTGCCACTGGATTCAAGCTAGCCTGGCTGATGAAGGGTGTTCCCAGAAACCGGTCCCAGGATGCTTGTTTCCGGTTCAGGGAAGACCTGGCTTGGCAGTTCGGGCTGGACTGTTCCCATGAGGCACAGGGTCAAGACTGATTTGCATATAGCTGGGTCTGAACTGAGGTGGCGAAGTGAGCTAAAGAATGATGATGGATTCAACCCAGATCTGTGACTGGGGGTGAGTGTCTGCAATGTTTCAGCGCTCCGTCCATCATCTCCTTGTGTTTGCTTTGTTTCCTCTGATCGCCACAAACTAATTTCCCTAATAAAGAGGAAAAGATTTAGAAGTCATATAAGTAGCCGTTCCTCGGAACTTTCGGGGCTTTGAGGGTTTATTCCAGAGTGCACTCTCAGGGTCTGACGGCCAGGCATTATTTTCTCAAGGACACATACACTTCTTCACAATAGATGTAAATATTGTTGTATTCCTTCCTTAGAATCTTACTTTCTGATGTGTACAGCAGATACAATAAGTCTAATGACTACCAGGGTAAAAGCTGGATATTTAGATAGAAATAGCATCATATTTAGTGATGTAGGTTGGGCAGGCCGACATTCACCAAAACGGTGTCATTTTCTCATCAAAAAACATCAGCTCAAATGCAAATATTGCCAGGCACAGCAGTGAATCAGACAAAACATGGGGAGTAAAGTTAATAACTTCAGGTCTGGGCTACAAACTATAGGTATGTCAGAAGTATGCTGCAACAGGATAGGGTACCCAACTCTAGTCACGTCATCAGAGACAGAGCTTCCAGTCTAGGGTTTAAACCCACATATCATTGACATCCGCAGAGGTGAAGGTTGCAGGTGGGTCTCACCCGCACTAATTTTTGGGGACCGGGACTTTTTTTTTTTAATCAACAGACTTTGAGCAAAGCAGAGAAAGGCAGCAAAAGGGGAAAGATGGAGGAAGCGAAATACAGAAAAACGGTAACCAAGGGAGAATGCGGGGATAAACAACGCAGCGTACAAGAGTGGAAAAAGGGGCAAGGAGAGTATGTTATGTTGGTGGACGAAAGAGGCTTGAGGAGAAACGCTGCCTTGGTATTCGGCAATCCCGACATTTAGCAGTGGCTTGAGCAGGAGTCTAAACAAATTTTGGGCGCTGCACTTATTCTTCTACAAATGAAGCGCTGGTTGTCATGTGTGTAAGTCTAAGAACCCAGTTGATGTGAAGGTAGGCTGTAACAGTAACACCCAGAATGCATTTGGGTGCCGCATTAACCCCAATGGCTGGAAAAGGTGTCCATGATGATATGGAGTGGGATGGCCATGCTGCCACAGAAACAATTGCACTTGCAAGGAAGTGGCAATGCACATTCATAGTAGTTCCTTGCACACTTTGTGCAAACTGTGCATGGCATGAGGACCACTTGGGAATATATCAGAAAGATACACATTTTACACACAAGAATGGCAATACGTCCGAGCAGGAAACATGCTCATGGTCAAGCTCCATGATTAAAGAAAGGTCTACGCTCATGGTTTTCAGTCACATCACAAAAACTTTTTTGAAAAAAGAATATCTGTGTCAGTCTCAGCTAACAGCGAATTCTACACGGTGCACAAAAGCTATTGTGCGTATATTGTAATGGGATAAGGAGCACACCTGCAAACGTATCTGCAAAGGTTTCTGTAGCGTTGGGCCACTGCTCAAACAAATATCAAATAAGAAAAATATAAATCTTGTTTACAAATATCTATTTATAAATAACATGAACATGAAACCTGCCAACTAGCAATATACTTAACTTAACTTAATTTGCATAGTCATCTTCCAAAAGACGACCCCTTGTTCTTTACTAGTTTCTTTACAGAGTTAAGTTATTTTTTATTCTTTGTTCAAGCCTATAGTCCAGACAATTGTTTTAATGTTAAAGGTTAAACAAAGTGCTGGACGGCATGGCCTAGCAGATTATTACCATGATTGTTGCTAACTGCTGAGGCTCCAGTGAGTGACGCAAAATGCAACAAATCACAGGCTTAACACGAGCAAACTCTAAAAAGCTGACGACTTGACAAAACGATTGTTAACCCCTGGTATGGTCAGTGCATCCAGAAAGGAACATTCCGGAGGCATCTTGTAGCAGGCCTACAGAGGCCTACTAATACCTCAAACTGAGACATGAGATTGGCAAACATGAACTCAAGCTGGAGTCTGAATTAGAGCCAAAACAACGGCACCCAAGTGTGTAAGACACTGCAGGCAGAGAGTGAGCACTGATTGAAGCTGAGGGGGTGAGGAAAGAAACTATGTGGGCATCATACAACACATTGTTATGGCCTCATGAGGGCTACAGTTGGGGGGGCGTGGCTTGCCTGGGATCAATGGCGGACGCGTGAGCGAGGAGCTCCGCACCAGCCGCACATAAATCCTGCAATAAACGCTGACCGAGGCTGCGGTGCAACACCTGACTGCCCGCTAACGTTAGACGGTGGTCACCGGCAGCGCTCAGGCGATCCTCGCTGCGGACGCTGCGGTGTGGGCGGCGTGACGCACCTGGTGACCCGGATGGCCCATATTGCGGGCTAGCTGGCTGGGGCTGTGGTGAGTGCTGGCCGGTCCTACCGAGGTTTGGCTGGAGACTGAGGGGCAGTGTCTGCTGGGCCCCACGTGGGTCTACCGCCATTTTGGATCTTGCTGGGCTCTGGATGGTTGCCGCTGGTGCCCGGAGTTGGCGGTGAAGCCTTCGCAGAGTGGTGTGCATTTCTCCCTGGCTGCGGCTCCTGGGGATCTGGGGGTGCTGGAACTGAGGTCGCCCTGATTGAGCGCTTCCTGTGCTGCTACATTTATCTGGGACTGGGTGCGGAACGGAGTCCTGTGAGGCCTGGCTGGTGGACTGCGGACAGTGCGAAACTGCCTCCCCCGAGATCAGAGGTTCCGGTATACTAGTTGCGGTGCCCTGAGGGAACCTGTGGGCCTGTTTCTGGGACCTCCTAGCCGGCGGTGAGTGGGGAACGGCGCGGGGAGTAGCAGGGCCTTTCCAGTCCAGGGACTCTCGGCCTGAAGACCAGGGGCGCCTCTGGTTGGGGACTGGTTTGCCGTCATGGGTAAGCCCAAAGCCAAGGCCGCTGGTACGGGGCAGGACCCTGAGGATGGAGCACCTGACCTGTCGCAGATGACCCCTGGGACCCTATCCAACAGCAGCTCAAAGAAATTCTAGCAGCCATAACAGACACTAAAGCCACCCTCCACCAGGACATTAGCACAGTGGCGGTTGGGCTAGGGCTCCTCCGAGATGAACACAAGAAGCTGGCGGGGAGGGTCAAGGACACTGAAACCAGCATAGCGGAATTGCTCCCAGCCCATAAGGACACGGCCCAACAGCTGCATGCTCTTACGGATAGAGTGAACTTCCTGGAACGCAGAGCCGAAGATGCGGAGGGCAGAAACCGGAGGAACAACGTCCGCGTGGTTGGGCTGCCGGAAGGAGTGGAGGGGACCGACATGGTGGCGTACTTAGAGACCTGGCTTAAGACTGTGGTGGCCCCGGAGGGCCTATCTGTCTTTTACACTTTGGAGCGAGCTCATAGGGTCCCGGCTAGGCCACTTGGGCCAGGCAGACCACCGAGGCCAGTGGTCGCCCGCCTGCTACATTATCATGACCGGGATCTATTGCTTCAAAGGGCGAGAACGGCGGGGCCCTTCACAGTGGATAATAGCAGAGTCACACTGTTCCCGGATTACACCCTGGAGGTCCAGCGAAAGCGAGCTTCTTACCTGGAGGTCAAAAAAGCGTTGAGGGAGGAGGGCTTGCAGTACTCCCTCTTGTTTGCGGCACGGCTACGAATTGTTGTTGACAATACCTCCCACTTTTTTGACTCCTCGGCGGAGGCCTGGGACTGGTTGGAGGAGTATAAAGGTGGACTGACAGCCACGGGCAGGCATGGGCGATCTGCACCCCGAGGCGGATTGACTGGAGTGCGTGGGTCTCGGCGGCTGCGGCGGAGAGTCCGGATGAAACCCTCCACGACGCAGGCTGAATTGGAGCGGGCCGCCGCTCTACGGGCAGTGGAATCGGTGTCGGGTTCCGCCGGTCCGCCCCCGCCGGAAGATGAGGCAGGCTCTACCAGGGACTCCGCAGATAATGACTCGGACACTTCCACTACTAGTAGTGCGAGGCTCCCAGTGGTAACGCCCCAGAGTGTGGATGATATAATATGACTCTACTGTGGGGAGGTTGGGAAATTCTTGTAATTCTCTGAAAGGAATTGCTTGTGCGCTAGGTGCGCAGTCCTTGAGAATGTTTTATGTTTATATGCGGCTGGTGCCTTCTGTTTGTTTGCAGAGCTCGTCCTGGGGCAGCTGCGTCCACCCTTGCCTCTGAAGTAGTCAGGGGACTTTGCTTAGTTGTTACTTTTTATTGTTTGGATGGGAACTAGTTTTAAGGTAACTGTCCTTGGGAGGGGGGTTTGGGAGTTTGGGAATGTTCATCAGGGGCTCTGGCATGACGCTTGTACTTTATTAGTGGGGCACTGGACATACCATATACCATGGGGTCACTGAACGATTTAAAGTGCATATATCGTGGAACGTTAGGGGCTTGCACACCATGAGCCGTCGGCATAAGATCCATACATATCTGGTGCGGAGGGGGGTTCAAGTAGCTTTCCTCCAGGAAACGCATATCACGGGCTCAGAGGGTCTTGCACTGCAGCGCAGATGGAGAGGTCAGGTTTTCATACCTCGTATTCTGCCTTTGCACGAGGAGTCTTGGTGTGGGTCAGAGCTGGGGTCCCCTTTCAACCTGTGCAGCACATTGTAGATCCGGAAGGGGGTTATGTACTGGTACAGGGTAGACTCGATGGGAGGGACATCACGCTGGGCAGTATCTATGCCCCTAATACTGAACAACAGGCCTTTTTTACTTTATTGTTGGGGACGCTGGCGTCCTACTTGTCTGGTACAGTGATGCTGGGAGGTGGCTTTAATTCCATTACGGATGTCGCCCTTGACAGGTCTCACCCCCCTCTTCCTGTAGCACCAATTAATAAGATCGCTAGGGCTCGAAGTGCATGGCAGTCGAATTGGGGGTTGTTGGATACATGGAGGGAGCACCACCCACATGAGCGAGACTACTCCTTCTTCTCAGCACTCCATGAGTTGCACGTTAGATTAGACGCAATACTTTGTTCCCCTGACATACACACGGCGGTCCAGCACAGTGAATACCTGACCAGAACACTCTTGGATCCTAATCCCCTGTTGCTGAGACTTCGTTGGGCCCCACCACGCCCAGCGATCCCGACATGGCGATTAAATCCGGAGCTACTGGAGGACCCGGTCTTCCAGGATGCGATAGGAACTGGGATGACCCAGTATTTTCAGGAGAATGCAGGTACGGCATCCTCAATGGCAGTGGAGTGGGACGCTTTTAAAGTGGTGGTGAGGGGACTCTGTATTGCTAATATGATTGTGGTACGAAAAGTTCTCCTCCAGGAGATAGACACCGCGGACCAGCGCTTGCGAGACTTGGAGCGTGATCGCCCAGAACATCCAGCTAGGCAGGAGGAGCTGTTAGCGGCCCGGGAGGCAGTGGCAGTGGGGGTTGAGAAGCTGCGATGTTATGATTATAAGAAGTATATGGTGCGCGCCCACGCAGAGCGCGACAAATCTGGGGCGTTGCTGGCGTGGCTAGCGAACCCCGCGAGACAGGCGGTCCCTATTTTGGCACTCTGCGATCCAGTGGGGAATGCATGCTACACTCAGCAGGGCATTAATCGCATTTTCTCGGACTATTATGAGGAACTTTATTGCAGTAAAGTCTCCTTGCGCGAGGATCGTCTAGAGGGGTTTTTAGCAGAGGCGGATTTACCGGCCCTTGCCAGAGCGGAAGCCGATCTGTTGGGTCAAGACATCACATTGGGGGAGGTACGGGGTGCGATCAAACATATGGCGCGGAAGAAGACTCCAGGGGTGGATGGTTTACCGATCGAATTTTATGCATCTTATGTTGATCTGTTGGCCCCTAGGTTAGTGGCCCTCTATAATGGTTCACGGAGGGTGGGCCGGCTTCCTGCCACGACGCGTGAGGCGATTATCATACCTCTGTTGAAGCCTGGGAGGCCCCCCTCGGACAGGACCGCCTACCGTCCACTCTCCATGCTTACCACCGACTATAAGATCTTAAGTCGGATACTAGCCACTCGCCTCCTGCCGTATATGACCCGCCTAGTACATGTGGATCAGGCGGGGTTTATACCCAAACGGAATACAGCGGGCAATGTTCGTCGCCTGCTCCGTGTTTTAGAGGCCGATACGTACTCGTCACACACTGCTGCCATATTCTCGGTTGATATCAAAAAGGCCTTTGACAGCCTGGAGTGGCCTTATTTATTTCAGGTACTGCGTGCCTTTGGATTGGGGGAGAGGTTTGTGACCTGGACGGCTTTGCTATATAGGGACTCCATGGCTAGAACTAAGTCTGGCGGTCTGATATCGGCTCCCTGTGCGGTGCGTAGAGGGACTCGTCAAGGGTGTCCTCTATCCCCGCTATTATTTGCATTGGCCATAGAGCCACTGGCGGCCCAGGCCCGAACAGGGAAGTGGTTCAGGGGGCTCCAGGTGCATGACGATACCCATTATATTGCGCTTTACGCGGACGACCTCCTACTGTTCCTAGCCGACACCCAGGAGGCTTTGCTGGGAGCGAAGCGCCTGCTTCAACATATTGAAGAAATGGCAGGTCTGGGAGTGAACTGGACAAAATCGTGCCTGTTCCCCACCTCCAAGACAGCTGAGGGTCCTCGGTCTACGGAGGCTGTAAAATGGGAGTATACCTGTATAACGTATCTGGGGACACGTATCTACCATGAGCAGAAAGATCTGGTGGAGGGTAATATTGGCAGGGCTATACGGGGTCTCCAAGGCAGTATGGACTTTTGGCAGACGTTGCCGCTGTCCCTGATAGGGCGGGTGGCGCTCCTCAAGATGGTGGCACTCCCCAGGCTGCTATATTATTTTCGGACGCTTCCTGTTTGGCTCCCTGCGTCGATTTTTAAGAGGCTTCAACAGATGGTAACGGGGTTTCTCTGGCTTTCTGGCAGGCGACGTGTAGCTTTGCACACTCTGCTACGTCCACGGGGGGAGGGAGGTCTAGCAGTTCCGGACTTCGAGTCTTATTACTTGGCGGCCCAGCTGCAATGGCTTACTCAAGCGGTGGCTCGGGAGTTCCGGGAAGTGGGAGATGCTGCGGGGGGACGGATTCCTGCCTACTTGCTATCTAGGATTATTTTACAACAGCCGCTTCGCCTTAAGGATCTCCCTGGGGACGTGCAGACTTTTCGGTTGTGTTGGAATAGGAGCCAACAAAGGGCGCGGATCGACTGCCCGTACGCTCCAGAGATCCCATTGTTGATGTGCCAGCAATTGCCTCATGGGGGCAATTGGTTGGCGCTAACGGGGTGGTGTGCATTGGGATTGACAGCGGTGGGAGATTTGTATGAAGATAATGTTCTGATGCCTTTTGAGGCCATTCGTGAACGCTTTGATCTCCCTCGTGGAGATTATCTGCTGCATGCGGCCTTGGTGCCGGCTATTCAGCGGCGATGGAAAGGGGGGCTGTCTGAACCTAAGACATCAATGGCTTGCCAGTACGTGGTGCTAGCGGCTGGTACCATTAAAGCTGTTACTTGTTTATATTGTCGGATGACCTATGAAAAGTTGCCCTCCCTTCTGGGGTTGAAGCAAAAATGGGAGGAGGACATGGAAGGGGAAATTCCTGACAAAGTCTGGGCTGAATTGCTTGAGCGCCCATGGAAATGTTCCAGGAACGCCCGATTTCAACAGATTCAATTTTTTATTTTGCACAGAGCTTATCTCACCCCAGTTAAAATTAAACAATATTTTAAAACGCTCGCAGCACCCTGCCCCCGCTGCAATGGAGAGGGAGCGGATTTCCACCATATGATGTGGGACTGCCCCCGTATTGGGCTTTATTGGCGGGAAGTGTTGACAATACTTTGTGATGTTACGGGGAGGGATATTGAATTTGGTATAGGTCCATGTTTATTACATTGGTTCCCCCAAACTTCTAAGACAAAAATAACTAGTAAATTTATAGACCTGGGGCTGGTCCTGGCCAAAAGGGAAATTACTGCTCATTGGAAGGCTCAGCGGGGGCCGAAGTTGCAGAGGTGGAAGGCTGAATTTATTCGGTGGGCAGAGTGCGAGACGGTTCTCCGTCTGCAAGCGGCTGGTCGAGCTCATAGCGACAAACCAATGGACTCTGCCCGTGCCTGGGGAGCCTTAACGGAGCTGCTAAAACCCACAGACTCCGATACTGATGTGGACTCTTTGCTTAGTGACTCGCACGACCTGCCCTCCTCACTAACTGTTTAGAACGGTGTTGGAGAATGGGTGATACCTCTATTAGCCTATCAACTGTCCTACGTTATGAAAGTTTGCTGTGTACCATTCAGTTGCAGGATTATTGTGCTGTGGACACTGAGCTGAATGCCCTGTTATGTCTCAAGCTATCACGTCATGCCGGGGGAGTTGTGGGAGGGGGTTGGTGGGAGGGAGGAGGGATTGTTGCGTGTTATAGGGTTTATGAATTCGTGCTCATTTTCTTTCCTATGCTCCAGAGCTTCTGGATATAATACCTGTTATTGCCCTTTATTACGTTGTGCCTTACTATAGAAATGCGAAGGTGGGCCTTGTTATTGGAACACCGAACTGTTCTCCAGTATGGTATTGAGCACTCCCAATTGTATCCGTGGATTAACGGAGAGCCCGTATAGAGAGACATGTGTATTGGGGATGTTATATGCGAGGGGAAGCTCATGTTTGAATTGCTTTTGATTGATATATGATGGAAATCAATAAACATATTTTACAAAAAAAAAAAATGAGGGCTACAGCTACCCCACTTTTTATATGACACAACAGTGTGCCAAATGACATCAAGCACTAACCTCCAGTGGCGGCTGGTGACATTTGAAAGTGGTGCAGCGTAAAATTATTGCCGTACTGCACTGTGGCGAGGGAGCGTAGCGAGCGAGCCCGGACAACCTACGGGAGGTTCGGGTGGGTTCTCCCCCCATGAAGATTTTGAAAAAAGAGTGGATAAATGGTGCATTTTCAAGCAAATTTGAGGAAGCAGGAAGGTTAATAAAGCAATACGAAATGGGTGCATCCAATGGCTCTCAGGAGGGTCTAGTTAACAGGAAACATGACAGAATCCGAGTTATTCGAGCAAGTGTTTGTTACAACAGGTAAAAGTGAAATTGATAAAGCCCAGATCAAAAGTTTTAAAGGAACAACGTGGGATCATCAAACATAAGACGGATGCTTCACCAACAGAAACACAAAATCTTCGCAACATCCACCAAATGTGGTAAAAATATATTAAAACAACTGAATAAATTTATTGTACTTGGTTGATCGCAGGTTGGTGTCCTGAAAAACAAGTAGAACAAGACCCACAACAGACCTTCTGTCCAAAGGGAGCAGGGGGAGGGGAGCACTGGGAAAACCTCAGAAATTCAACTGCAAACAAAAGTTCCCTTTGGGGAATAGAGATGGGGATCTGGGAGAAGGGCAAACGGAGATCCGCTGCAACCAGGGGGAGGAAGAGATCCCTGTCTGTCGCTCAGATTCCCTCAGGCTGGGCAGGTTTTGACCCTTTTACGGGAACCTTAACTGCACTTCGCCTCCCCATGGACTCGTTGTGGTGACTTCCTTTAGACTATGTCTGATCCCAAAACTAGTGCAAAGGTCTCCAAGTGTCCCCCAAAGTCCTCGGTGGAAAAAAGTAACAGAAAAGGCACGACAGCCGCTACCAGAATAGCACACAATCCTTGCGGACAAACTCGTAATTAAGACACAGAGCCAGGCATGGCATTCCTTTCCCAGAGTGCGAGGTGAGCAGAGTGCACCCCGTGTACCTCGGTGCCCCATGCCTTCAGCTAGTGTCAGTCGCCGCCTGCATGGCGCACGGCATGGCACGAAGACTGCACCATCTCTTCCTGCTGCCAGGCCTCCCCGTGTCCCCTGCTGCCTTCGCCTGCACAGCTGGCCTGCCCCCGTGGTGTCACACAATGCACCCAGAGCTTTCCATGACGCAAGGGCCAGCCTGAAAGTTTGAAAAGCCTTCCCTTCAGGCACCACCAGGCAGAAGCAAGAGAAACAAAACACTCTTCCCTCCTCCCCGCAGCTCACCACTCCACGGACGGCTATAAGGTGAGTGACGCCACCTAGGCAGAAACAGAGCACACCATCCGCTCTTTCATGGATATCTAGGTCACGGTCACATATTTATAGATGCTATTCATTGAACTAGTTAATTCATACACATTTCATGTGTCCAAGATCTTACTGTGGGTGACACATGGGAGCCGTGATCATATCGCTTATGATTCCTAGTTTCACAGCTGACAAGCTATGTACTATCTCCTCATTATGCCCAAGGGCGCACGTTCAACGTGTCACCTTTCCGGTTTATCGGTGCCAGGCTGAATGCACTTCACGCTGTTGATCTCAGCAAAATGCAACATTAATTGATTCATTTGCGGCATTACTCGTGGATCAAATCTGACCGGCCTAGCCCCGCTGACACAATCTGTCTTCATTATTACTTGAGTGTGGGGACCGTGGACCCAATGACATCTCAACACTTCGCTCTTTAATACACAGTCGCGGCTGGCATGACGGGCGGGTGGGGGGAGGGTCGCGCGGGTTCGTGGGGGGTGGAGGGGAGCGTCCCGGGACGGTAATAAAATAAAATAAAAACGTACCTTCCCCCGGGTCCCGCGTTTTCCTGCTGCCGCAGCTCTCCTCAGGAAGCTGCCACCCACAGGCAGTCTCCCTCCCCTCCGCAAATCACAACGCTGCAATGGCAGCATTGTGATTGGTGCGGTGCAGGCGCACAGAGCCCCAGCCAGGAGCCTAATCGGAGGCCCTTTTCTCTATGTAGGCTGCATGCAGCCTACATAGAGAAAAAGAAGAGTGCGCATGACTGCTTTGGTCGGCCCCAGGCTGACCAAAGCAGTCAGGGCCAACAACAGTGGCAAGCCACTCCCCCCCTGCCCTCGAGCGGGACCGCCCAACCGCCCTCCCACAACCAGGCACTCCAGGCACTTCTGCTTTCTCGCAGTGCGAGAAGCAGAAACATAAAATGGTAGTTTTACCATTCTATGTTTCTGCTTCTCGCACTGCGAGAAAGCAGTGGGGCGACGCCCCCACGCCCCTATGGAGGAGCTGCCACTGCTTACCTCCCTGAAGAATGCAAGAGGGTCCCTTAGGAACGGCGGTGACAAGAGGTGAGCCTAAGCCTGAGTCCAAACGGCGGCAGAATAGAGAAATACATTGCACTACATGGTGCTGCAAGCTGAGAAAGTTATTACTGATAAGAGTGATGCGGGAGGCATGGGCCGGATCCGGAGACACGACATACTAAGGGGGAGTATGGAGGCACGAAGCACAACTGATAAAAACCCCAAGAGTGTTAACAGGAGCTGACATGCTGAACAGGATGAAGAGGAAGAATTGAGAAAACCAAGGTCAGTGCACACTTAGAGCAAGGTTCTTTCGCCATTCCAAGGTCAGGCATGTCAGTCAAAAGTCAAATACATCAGCCACGATATTTAATAGACAACAGCTTTAAGTAAGGCACCAAACACTTCAAAAGTCGTATACATTATCAAGAGAGTGCAATCAAAAACCCTGTAAGACTAAAATAAAACATTAAACATTGAAAACCATCTTAACAACAGTTTCACTGATTAATTACTGCCACACATTGAAATTCAATTAATCCATCTGATAAACCACAGGAACCCACTGGAAAAATTCCAATAAATCAGTGAAAAGCAACAGTACTGATCACTAACATACATAGATGGGGAAATAACTGACAAACTCTCAATTTGCCTAGCAGTTGTGGGAGGGGGTGCTGAATGCCACAAAAAGAAAACCGAACAGATGATAGACTCAGACCCACATCAGCGTTAGATTAACAAGGGGAAAACTCAGGTAAAAAGACTTCACAAAAATGATAAGTATCAACAAGACACCGAAAAATGACTCGCTGTTATCCATGAGACCCATGAAATAAAAAGCAGAACCATTTGTGGTGTTTGGGTTTCATTACTTAGGACTGTATATTGTCAGTGCTCTTGTTCTACAGGGTATTTACAGAATCCTCTTTTCTGCTGGTGCATGTATTCCATATATTATGACTGTTGGAATGTATGGGTTAAGGTCTGGAACACTATCTTGTCAATTGGTGCTGTCATCCTGAGCCTTCACTACCTTTGTACCTTACATCTATGTTTTACTCTGTAATAAAACCCTAAAACTACTGAAGACTATTGGCGAGTGTTTTACTACAGTTGAAGATCTCTGGGAACATCCTGTGGACATTCTACAATTTTGGCGACAAGCTTGGGATGATATTTTTTTTTCCTTAAGCTCCCAACATTTCACCTCACGGCCAGATCTTTACTTCTAACTAAGGTACTGTACGTTTACTTTTCTTACTCTGAGGGCTCAAGGATGTTGTTTTATTGCTGATGACTCCAAGACTTGGTGAGTCATTTGAATGGGACACTTCTCGTTTTCGTAAGCACTGCATGTTCCAGCCATTACGCTCTGCGCAGTCACCGTTTCTGAGTGTTTCAATTTTTTTTTATCCTCACTCAGTACTCTGCCGGCTAATTTTCTTAACCTATTGGCATATTTTTGGGGAATTTCCTCCTTGTTTTTCTTGGTTCAAAGACCATTTAACGTTCGCATCTTGCTCGAGCGCTCTCTCAGCGTTGTTAAGGCAACAGCACGCTGTTTCCCGAGCGCTCGCATCCATTGTCTCCTCGAGCTCATGCTGGGGCCCGTGCTGGAAATCTACTCTTCACGCGCCGACACACTCGCTGGAGCTTGCTGCCGATTCAAGTGTTTGAGCAGTCTGATTCCCGGCGAGCACATCGGCGCGCGTCAGACCACACACATCTTAACATTGAAAAAGAATTATACTCACTTTGTTTCCTGCTGCTATTTGGTCGTTTTCTGACAATTTCACTCATGATGCCAGGATTCTTCAACTGCTCTCCGTCATTGGTCATGTATTGACGTTCACTACACTCTATGGTACAGAACAAGGAACACTTTCCAGCACCAGCTGAACTCTCATGTTCTACTACAGCGCTACTCAAGGTGTCTCCCGTTACTGCACTTCTCAAGGAGTTTCCTGACACAGATTGTGTTAACGTCAGCGATTAACATTCTGTTTCTTAGTGTTGACGCTCTTCTCCTTCATCATTATCGTCATTACCACAGCGATCAACACGCTCCTGTGTTCAACTTGGTCACAATTTCTTTATTCTTTTTCTCTTCTTCTCTCACGTCTTCTTTTCACTCATTCTACATTATATTATCACATTTTTTTTTCTCTCCTTCTTTTCTTTACATTTTCCTTCTCTTTTCTTCTCTTTTCTGGCATTTCCATATTTTCTCTTGCTGGTATCATGCAGTATGTCACTCCTCCTGCACATTTCTTACAAGAACCTGTGAACCTCTTTCGAGGCGTATCTAGGTGCCATTGTGGTTTAAAATTTAAACCCGATAGGAAACGCAGTCTTTTATACTATTATTTGGGTGTGGAGGGGCAGAATGTTTTTGATCACCTACCTGTTTATTTCGGTCAAGATTTGGGTGATCTTGATGAATTTCAGTTAGCTGTAAAGAAATTATCTATTTACTTTGAAGGAAAAGTTAACCTTGTGGTTCATAGACACAAATTTTGTGCTCTTGTTCTACAGGGTATTTACAGAATCCTCTTTTCTGCTGGTGCATGTATTCCATATATTATGACTGTTGGAATGTATGGGTTAAGGTCTGGAACACTATCTTGTCAGTTGGTGCAGTCATCCTGAGCCTTCACTACCTTTGTACTTTACATCTATGTTTTACTCTGTAATAAAACCCTAAAACTACTGAAGACTATTGGCGAGAGTTTTACTACAGTTGAAGATCTCTGGGAACATCCTGTGGACATTCTACACCATTCTGTCAGAGATCCGAGCCAAAGTAAAAGCATGAAAACCATTCATAGCATCCACATTCACAAAATTTTACAACACTGAAGAAAAACTAGACAATATTGAAAAAAACACTGAAAGCAAAACAAGGATCGAAATATTAGGTTGATTTTTTCACAGAGTACATGAACCAGGGGTGGCTCCTCCATTTGAGTGGAGGAGCGTCGCCCTACTTAATTGCCTCAGAGAATGAAACATAATATGGTAATGAAGTTAATTCATTACCATTTTATTTTCCGACAACCCGTCCTGAACCAAGTGTCAGGACAGGGCGGAGCCTGTTGAGTGGCAGCAGTGGCGGCTGCCTGGCTGTGCACTAGTTTATAGTGTGCATGTCCCTATGGCCGGCCGTCTTGCGACGGCCAGCCTGACGTGTATTATAAACCTCTCAACTCGGCTGTCTTAGACAGCCGGGTTGAAAGCCTACACAAGCCTCCACTGTCCTTGGGAGCATCAAGAGAGGCCGCTCCCACCAATCAGGGCACTGCTCACATGGCAGTGCCAGGATTGGTTAAGCCCAGCTGGACGAGACTGGATGTGAGAAGAAGAATACGACTGGAGTGAGGAGGACATGTCTCCGGAAAACATGGCAGGTACCCATTTATTTCTTTTGTTTATGTAAATGTATTTATGTGCTTTTTAAAAATGTGTTAAACCTGTTTCCCGCCTCTCTAATCAGCGGACTTTCCAGCCGCCACTGACAAGATCTCGAATTTTAAGTCCACCAAATGCAGAAAGCTCATGAAGATCCAGACAATAGAAACATAAGAAATAATGTAAGACTCCATGGTATCAAAGAGGGCAAATAACGTAATGACAAAATCACATTCCTAAAAAATATTCAAACTCATCTAAATATACAATGTGCCCACTCCACCAAAAGGAAACTGATAAATCAAGGACTGTAATTATGTTTCTCCTTAACTACAATCAAGTTTGTATGATTGTATAATCTGCAAGAATGAAAAGAACATTATCTATGTTAGTCAGTGAATTTACTTCTCACTGGTTGTTTGCAAAACTACTGTATTGCCTGAAAAAGGAATTTCTCGACGTGAGACCACAAATGCAACATCACAGCATTAAACACATAATCATATACCAAGGTGATTGCAGAGTCACTTATCAAGACTGCACCAAAACCTCTGAAGACCAGAAAGAACTACAGAACTTTCTTGGAAGCCTCATGGATCAAGACATTGAAACCAAATGTCACAAGGCAACACGACAAGTTAATGACTGTCAATAATCATAAAAGAGATTGTAGCTCAATAAATATACCTGGCAATTAAATTTCTGGCTGACTAACCTTGCTCAGATAGCCACAGGTAAAATGAAACACACCAACCCTCCAAACCATATTGTTACTTCCTCAACCCTGTTGGCTGCTTGACTTACCCTATATATCAACCCTGACATAGACAAACAGACATCATAATAACCACTACATTTAAGAGTAAAACCCAATGACCTTAAAAATAAAGGTACCACCCCCAGAAAGTTGGGACTCTCAACATTTACAAAGCAAACCAAGAGTATGAGAAAATAAGAACTAATGAAAAGAGACTGGAACAAGTTGTGAGGAAAAGGTCAAGAAAGAAACAAAGAGCAAGAGAAGCAAGAATATCATACTTTGCGTTTAAGCTCCAAGCACTCCAAAATCAAAGTCAGGTCCGTACTGTACGTAGATTTCCAATGTCTTTTATTCAGACATTATATTTCATATTCTTTATGACAGTTCCTTGGTGCAAGATTCTTAACAAAACATAACTGCTTCATGCCACAGCTTCATGCCAACACGTGTTTCGTCCGTTTTTATAAGACAGGACTTCATCAGGGCTTTATCGTCACGAATATTAACACAGAATAGTTGGGCGTCGTAATCCCAATCAGGACTGTTTATATAGCACACCATAATATTAAAAATTCAGTCCACATGGTATATAAAAGTGGAAACACGTGTTTCGTCCGTTTTTATAAGACAGGACTTCATCAGGGCTGAAACAAATATGACAATGGCGTCAGGAATGAGAGGATTCGGGATAAGCCCATTCACCCTCTAAGTGCCATGCATTTCAAAGAAAAAGAAGGTGCAAGCATGTGGTGTATTAGTCTTCATATAAAGACAGGACAAATCGCATATAGGAAGGCTTCCACCAAAAGAAATTAATACATAGTGTTACGAGAGAACCCAAATCTATATTGAAACCAAACGCGTGTCTAAAAGCATCTTAAAAGAGAGAGAAAGAAAAGACAGACAGTGTGTCACCGCACACGTGCTCTAAGTCAACCCGAACTATACACTGTGCCTCCATATATTGGAAGAATTGGCCAGACAAAAGAGGCGGCTCACCTTTATCGTCACGAATATTAACACAGAATAGTTGGGCGTCGTAATCCCAATCAGGACTGTTTATATAGCACACCTGAAGACAGAAATTAGACAAACACTATATCTAGGTCTCTAACTAATGCCAGAGGTAATAGGCAATGTGTATCGTCCTACTTACCATAATATTAAAAATTCCGTCCACATGGTATATAAAAGTGGAAAAAAGGTAACAAACATCCGTAATCTGAAATATAAATTCAATCGAATATCACCAACAAGGCTACATGTGTAAGAGGAGTATCATTTCAATATTCGCAGAACGTCCATGAATATACATTATTCCTAAATGCGTCCCGGGTGAATTTGTGGGAATTCCAACCATTATGTCACTAGGTATGGGCTTGGTTTAGTTTTATTCCAGGCTCAGTTTGAATATACACTCAAAAATGGCGGCTAAATTGTCTACACGTCTCGGGTTAGCTTCCGGTTTCTGCACTATTTATAGAGAATTCAAGATGGCGCCTACGCTGAACGCCAAGATTCATGCGTGGTTGGAGCACTCGACCGACCGGTAAAACTCGGGAGCTTTTCCCATGTGGGGGGCCCTTTGGTATCTGTATGCCCTATATGCTGGACACTAAGGCATTTCGTTTGACATATGATTATTGGGATGCAGCTTTATTGTTTTCTCTTGGGTACCATACTTTTTAGCATTCATAATGAATATGAGTGTTTTACTTTTGAAGCGGACACGAGTGTCTTAGGTGCTGCTATTTGTAAACGTATACAGCTAATCTATAGACTCAGTTTCTTTCACTGTAGTGTTTTACTGCTCGTAATTTAAAGGAGCCTCGGAGCTTTGGTCATTCTGCGGTTTTAATTTTGTAGAGTGCTTCCCTTGCATTGTTTGCATGGATTTTCTGCATATATTTATGTGGCCCATTTAGGAATAATGTATATTCATGGACGTTCTGCGAATATTGAAATGATACTCCTCTTACACATGTAGCCTTGTTGGTGATATTCGATTGAATTTATATTTCAGATTACGGATGTTTGTTACCTTTTTTCCACTTTTATATACCATGTGGACGGAATTTTTAATATTATGGTAAGTAGGACGATACACATTGCCTATTACCTCTGGCATTAGTTAGAGACCTAGATATAGTGTTTGTCTAATTTCTTTCTTCAGGTGTGCTATATAAACAGTCCTGATTGGGATTACGACGCCCAACTATTCTGTGTTAATATTCGTGACGATAAAGGTGAGCCGCGTCTTTTGTCTGACCAATTCTTCCGATATATGGAGGCACAGTGTATAGTTCGGGTTGACTTAGAGCACGTGTGTGGTGACACACTGTCTGTCTTTTCTTTCTCTCTCTTTTAAGATGCTTTTAGACACGCGTTTGGTTTCAATATAGATTTGGGTTCTCTCGTTACACTATGTATTAATTTCTTTTGGTGGAAGCCTTCCTATTTATGATTTGTCCTGTCTTTATATGAAGACTAATACACCACATGCTTGCACCATCTTTTTCTTTGAAATGCATGGCACTTAGAGGGTGAATGGGCTTATCCCGAATCCTCTCATTCCTGACGCGATTGTCACATTTGTTTCAGCCCTGATGAAGTCCTGTCTTATAAAAACGGACGAAACACGTGTTTCCACTTTTATATACCATGTGGACGGAATTTGTAATATTATGGTGTGCTATATAAACAGTACTGATTGGGATTACGACGCCCAACTATTCTGTGTTAATATTCGTGACGATAAAGCCCTGATGAAGTCCTGTCTTATAAAAACGGACGAAACACGTGTTGGCATGAAGCTGTGGCATGAAGCTGTTATGTTTTGTTAAGAATCTTGCACCAAGGAACTGTCATAAAGAATATGAAATATAATGTCTGAATAAAAGACATTGGAAATCTACGTACAGTACGGACCTGACTTTGATTTTGGAGTGCTTGGAGCTTAAACGCAAAGTGTGAGGAAAAGACTGTTGTCTACTTTCCTATTGAAGAAGACTTGGTTGCTCTACCTCCTCCTTTAGCACCCTATGTAAACGTGTATCTTTAGTTTGGACAATTGGAGACCATACTGGTGTGTGCACCACTTTCCCAAGTCACCAATATTATTGTAACAAAAAGAATATCATACTGCCATTAGAAGACACACTGAAACATAAATGGAAGTGATCAACCGCATTTCATGGAATGGAAAGGGTATTAATAACAAATTAAAAAGCAAATACTCCTTTCCCACCTAAGTAAGCTAGAGACACATGCAGTCTACATAAAAAAGACCCAGTTAGGCAAGCTGGAATCTTAGAGCCTAAGGCAGAGATGGGTCAGAAATGTTATCTACTTTAGGGCAAGGAGAAGAAAAACAGCACAGAAGTTCTGATCCAAAAAGAATAAAGGCCTTAGTAATTTCCTCCTTGGCAGACAATCAAAGTAGATGGATTAAAGCCACGTTTGCAATAAGTAACATGACCTATGTTTATATCAGTAGCTATGTACCTGTTTCTGGAGATTCACACTTTTGGCAATCAAACAAGACCTCATAAAGTGCCTCATGCATAATGCCAAACTAATTCTAGGTGGAGACTTCAACACCTTCATCAACCCAATTCTAAATAAGAAATCTCAATCAAGCTACAATCTGAATAAGTTTTAAAAACACTTCAGAAAACAAACTGAACTCAATGACTTGAATGACATATTTAGAACTGCAAAACCAAAAGATAAAGAACATTGTTTTTTCTCCAACCCACATAAGTCATTCTCGAGAATTGATGAACTGCTGGTAATAAGAGATTATTTAAATGCAACAACAAACCCAGAAATCACACTGATTGTGCTATCTTACCATGTGCAAGTCAAGATTACCTTTGAAACCAACGTCTTGCTAAGCCCCGCAAGATGGCGGATGCCCAGCTCATGGACTTCCTGCGTGGCGCAGTCAGATTCAACCATTTTTTCACCCATGTGATTGGGTCAAGCATCAGAGACCCTGCTCTGGAAGACTGGAGGGGCCATGCTGAGTCTCCTGGTGTGCTCCTCTGCTGGTGGCTTGTGAGATTTGTGAGATGAGTGCGATCAGCGCTCTGACAGAGGTTGTGAGCGGAGCCCTGCGGTGCCAAGTAGCCGGGAATCCAGAGCGCTGGTACATGGTATCACTCTGTGCGCCCCACCCTCCACCAGAAGTCCCTTCCCAGATCGGATGAAGACAGTTGTGGTGTGCAGGGGCTACATCCCTGCAGTGCCTCCGCTTGTCCTTGAGGAAGGGCCCACAGTCCGCTACTGTAATTTCACCCCTTATCATATGGTGGCCGTGGCCTGACCACATAGGAGCTCCCTAGGCATAGCCGTCACCCACCAGAATTACACACTCACTAGGCCCAGGAAGTTGGACTGGGACACTGAGTAGTCCTGTCCCCTACAGCTAGTAACTCTAGAGACCTTCAGGGGGCATGGCACCTGATGTTGAAAGAGAGCCCCAGGTGGGGACCCCTGAGACAAGGCTCCTTTCTACTGAGACTTGCCCTTGGTCTGGAGCCACGCACACACTGAGGCCCACGAAACTTGGGACTTGACTCTCGAGGGTTGCCTGAGGTCTTTGCAGCGCCCTCACTCTCCTCGGAGGAGCGTCTCAAGGAGAGGTCACTGATTGGCTGTGGAGGTCTGCCCCTCCTGTATAGTGACCGAGGCCTTGGCACATGGGCACCTTTTGGGAGCAATCACCTAGACCACATGTCCTTAGTTCCTACAAAACCAGCTAGTGATACTGGGGCTAGATGCTCGCACTGTGGGAACCTCCTGAGGCCCCGAATACTCAGAGCAGGCTGTAGGTTGCCTGTAGGGCCCCTGAAACTGGGCCTTTAAAACTGGGGATAGCGTTCATGCTTCAGGCTGGGTCCGCACACATCCTGGGCCCGCGGAGATTTGGGTCCTGGCCTACAGGAGCCAATTGACAGGAGACAATGAAGAGATTTCAGTGAACGACTCGATTGGTTGGCCTCTAAAGCTGCTAGAAGCCTGGGATCCTGGGCGATCTACGACATATACCCTTAACCCACCTGGGTGTGGACTTCTTAAAAACTCTTGGCTATGGCTTCCATGTAGCAGTGCTCAGACTAAACTGAGGCACCATCATTGTGCAGTTTCGAAAAGTAGACTTGAACTTACGATGCCCACAACTCCTGCCACAGGGGAGGGTCACCTCCTCATCTGCAAACAACCTCCTTCCCTGGGATTCTGCTGAGTTGTTAATCCTTGCATCAATGTTAATCTTGTTACCACATTGTGTTAAGCTTACAGAGGTGTATTTTGTAGTCCTCGAATCAAAGCTAACCAGCTACTCATGATTTTGTGTGGACATTGAAACTCCTTACACCCAGGTGCATTCTGTCCATCATAAACATCTTGATCTGTCAGTGATTCCCCAAATTCAAGGAGGAGCATGGTGGGGGCTGTAACAAGAAAGATTACAACATCAAAACCCTCCTCCAGCAGTCTTTCCAGTTGTTAGGCCTGTCAGCATTTGGGTGGTCTTCCCCACCAGACTTTTTGCCTTCCTCTTCCACTTTTTCTGAACTTGTTTTTGCTGGTTTTAGGACTCCAAGCACTTTGCCACTGCAAACCAATGCTTAAGTACATGTGCTCTCCCCTCTAAACATGATAATATTGGCTTAACCTCAATTGGCATATTTAATTTACTTATAAGTCCCTAGTAAAGTGCACTACATGCTACCAGGGCTAGTAAACACTACTAGTGGGCCTGCAGCACTGATTGTGCCACCCACTTAAGAAGCCTTTCAAACATGTTTCAGGCCTGCCATTGCAGAGCGTGTGTGTGCAGTTTAAACTCCGATTTCGACCTGGCAAATAAACCTTATGCCAGGCCCAAAACGTCCTTTTTAATACATATAAGTCACCCTTAGGGTAGGCCCTGGACAGACCAGAGGGCAGGGTGCAATGTATTTAAAAAGCAGGACATGTACTTTTAAGTTTTACATGCCCTGGTAGTGAAAAACTCTTAAATTTGCTTTTCACCACTGCAAGGCCTATATCTCCCATAGGATAACATTGGGATTACCGTATTACATTATTTAAGTGTAATTTCAAAATGGAAAGATATGACTTGTTCAAGTTTGGTGTCTCTGGAATCCTAATTTAAAATCCTAACTTATGGTACAACCAGAATTGAAATTACAATTCTGAAAATGCCACTTTTAGAAAGTTAAATATACAGATCAAGAAATTTCATTGGCTTGATCTCACTTTTTATGAACATAATATAAACATCAATTTGTGTAAATTCATTTTGCATTAACTAATCATAGACATCGGATAACATTGCCAAAAGTTGTATGAGCTATTTGGCCCACACAAAAAAATGGAAAATAAAAAAATAAAAATCTTTCACACACATAAACATTTTACATTACACATAAAATACAATATACCAGTCTTACATTTTCAACAGGAGGAACCTGCTGTTGTATCTCAGTTGTCTAGACTTCTGAAATTATACCATGTGAAGGGGCTGTTACAACCAATTATTTTAACCAAGACCAGGCACCTAATTTGACTTTCAGGGTTGCCTTTGTATAATTGCTAAGTCCTAATGCATAGAGGCTGACGCGGTTTGAACCCCGCGATTTTGGGGTCTCCTCAGCACCACGACTGGGTTTGAGTGAAAAAAAATTGAATGGAAAAATTATTTGTAAGAATCATTATATGCGTAGGCAGATAGATCAGCTAATGTCTCTTATTATTGGTATAAAGTGACCTCTCATTTTGGTGCATATTTCCTCTTTGTCCACTATAGTTGAAAGAAGAACATTAAAACCTGTCAATATGGAAATCGATGCATTCATCGATGAAAATTAAATCTCGTCCTTATTAACAGAGTCACCTTTTTGTGAACTCCACATCAACCTCGACTCGCAAATATGAAGTCAAGCAGCCAAGTCTAATGGGACACATTCCAATCACCATGCCCGAAGAACCCCATTTTCGGACATCATGTCCACGCTTAACGTTTCCTTCATGGTGTGTAGTCCTGATAGTGCCCGCAAATGCTTAAGAAACCTCTGAATCAATGGAGGCCTCCCTTTCAGTTATAAACAAAGCCATCCTCCGTGATGATAACAATGTTCTTCTTGTGTCTGGGATGATAAGACCCTAAAACTCCACAGCCCCACATGCGAGAGTCAGTAAGCTAAGGGGCCTCAGCGTGATGATGAGTTGGAGTCTTCAGTTGGGGTTTCAGTCAACCTTTCAAAGCTGGGTGTGGTCCAAGGTAGGGGGAGTGCCAGGGAAAGAGGCTTCCAAGCCTCTACCCCTGCTCCAGATGGAATGCAGGGCATGGGGTGCACTTTTTTCAGGTTCACATCCATTCCAAGCATAGTCTACTCATGTTGCTCCAACCTTGCAGGCACAATCCAGGAAAACAGTCAGCCCTGACTTCCGACCCCACGGGGCTGGTAAAGGGGGGGAAGAGGGCCACTAAGCAGGCTCTGACCCTCACCCCTTTGGGAAAGGGAAACAATTAATTATGTGACTCAAGGAAATGCCCAAACTAGAAGAAAAAAATGCCCAAAAGGAAGATTCCAGAGAAAAAGGCGGGCTCAAGATCAGCCAAAGCCAGGTATCTAATGCCACATGGGGGGGGACACATAGCACACCACGTGACAAGAACAGGGTGGTGCACAAACATAAAAACGCATTCCCGGGGCACGTTGCAAACACCAAACGGCAACACGCCCCCTCTTCCCACATTTCAGCGCACATGTAGATTGAAAACACAACTCACAGCAAGAGCAACTGGGGGTAATATCAAAACAGGTAGCCCCCAGCAGGAAAATAGCTTTGGGAAGGGGCCGCAAAACAACCTAGCACTACTGCTAAAGCCACAATCATATCCCTCCCTGAACTCATAAGAACACTCCACAACATACCTAACACTTATCTGATCACCCAAAGCCAAAATGACGGAAAAGTTTCGAAAACACCCTAGTAGCACAAGGGAGGGGTTCAAAAGCTTATAAAAATAAGATCTGTCTCATTAATAATGTTTATAGTAATCACCCTTACTCCCCTAATCACTGAAAGACGTATCTAACAGGGGTCACCTTCCAATACCTCACCAGATCGCGACTAGCAGGTTGATGGGATCACACCCCTGTGGTATGATACAGGTTCTCCATTGAGGATGGAGCATATGTAACTAAGCTGGATTAACAGTCAATAACATTCTTATTCAAAAACAGGTAGCACCAAGGACAATGAAGTGCACCAATGCAGACTTTTCACCAACCCCCATGACCGAAGGAAAAAAGAACATTACTGAACTTGCGCAAATGGAAGGAGGAAAATCTACGGGCCCTCAGTTGAGCCCTTCCGTGGTGATATCACCCTAGAACTAAAAACTGCAAACTTTCATGAACTCGACAGAAGGAACACAGCCACCGGAGGTGTGCAGACAACTTCCAGGAGACCTATACCTAGAACTGCTGTGTCGCAACAAAAATTATGTATATTTATATGGTTATGTACGATCTGCCTATTATGGATAGTCACACACTTGAGTACTACCAAGGAACTGCTGAGTCAAAAAAAGTTCGCTAAAAGGGAACTATAGCATCTGCTTAGGAATCTCTCACACATTACCTCCAATTACACCAAACAGAACACCAGCATCCAACATGCACTGCACAGCTCCCTTTTGCATAACACATGTCACCAGCACAAGCCCACAGCCGGCTCCCAAGCATCAGCCAGGTCATGTTATGTCTGTTCATTAATCCCACATGCGGTAGGCACAGACAGTCTTTACTTGTCCCAAGAAATAGCCCCCAAGAAAGCAAAATGCCTTATGCACCTCTACCTATGAAGAGTAAGGGCCAAGAACCAACCCAACAAGATAGAACCTCGCAGTGTAGTTGAAACATAACCTGATATGACACCAACCCAACATCTCTATACATCCTAATTGAACCCAATGATATCCAACCGAGCTGGACAGGATGCGTAGGAAGGGTCACATAGGGGAAGATTTTTGGATGTGGCAAAACCCCCAAGTCAGTGCACAAACACATCTGCTCCAGTATCCATTTGTGGACTGAGAGTGGCTCTTAGTGGAACCAGGGGGGTCTTCTTAAATAACAAATGGTCTCCCGACATGGGATTTCTATGTAGGGCCATCCAGAATGGGGATAAAAAGAGGAATGGGTCGCATGGGAGAGGGCTGAATATAAGTATGGCCACCGAGGTGGGTAGATGCACTTGGTTAGAAGGGAAAGGACAACCTCTGATTGTACAGAAACTAACACTGTATTATTTATGTTTCAGAGGAAAAGGAACACTTCAGATGGACATGAACGCTAACTGCGGAGTGATATTTTATATTCTGGATATGCAATGGGGCACCTCCACGCTGATGGACTACTACTGGCAGTGTGGCGAGTACGCCTACACTCAGCTTGTTCCCAGATAGAGGGGACTGTGTTTCCTAGTCACCATGCACACCCTGACCCAGGTCATTCCTGGTGAAGAGCTATCAGACTTGTACAGGCACCTGTCAAGAAAAAGACAACCTTGCTGTACCAAGCTCCTGAAAGGAGAGCTGTGGACTATTTTGGCTGGGCACAATTCAAAGACATTCCAGAAGAATTTAGACTGTTCATGGAAGTACAGCTGGGGACAGGAGGGCCAATACTCTTCTTCACCCTGCAAACAAAAGCTATTGCCTGCTGGTTACAAATAAACCGGTGGGAGATGCTCAAAATGATGAACAACACTGAGCTCGGCCTCAACTCTATCAAAGAAGAAGTGCGAGCTATCCGCCTCATGGTAATGCAGCACAGATATGTATTGGACTTAATGACCGCAATGGAGTGAGGGGTCTGTGCCAAGATCGGAGCAGCTTGCTGTACGTTCATCCCAGGGAATGACATGGACAATAGGTTACTGACACTTGCCATTCAAGCACTGCACAATCTACAATGAAACATGCGTGGAGAGGAAGGTGCCCCTGAGCAGGAGTGGTTTTCAAATTGGCTACCCTGGCTCCCACGATGGATATCCGGTTTATGTAAATCACTGTTGCCAGTTATCATTGTGTTGCTATTGATATGTGGTCTTATACAATTGGGGATCACCTGCTGTAAAAGCGCAGTCCTCAAATTGGGAAGGATGCAGGTAAATAGGAAGGTAGTTGTTGTCAAAAGCGAGCATAAGGAACAACAGGCCCCAAATAAAGTAACTGTCAAAATTCATAAGTTAGATGGTGTAGTTGAAGAATCAATTGGGGGGGAATGTTAATATGGAAATCGATGCATTCATTGATGAAAATTAAATCTCGTCCTTATTAACAGATTCGCCTGTTGTAAACTCCACATCAACCTTTGACTCACAAATATGTAGTTAAGCAGGCCTTGAGACCAAAGCCGGGTATTGCTGATTGATAGGTCACAGTTGGGAGGGTACATAGCTGGCAGACAAACACTCCGGCAGGAAACTCTTGATCAATCCCACGGATAGGTGCAGCGACATTACAAGGGTCAAGGGAGATTGCCCCATTAAAGCACACATGGCCAGAGGGTTATGCGCGTTCCTAAAACACCATAAAAAGTCAGATGCCACATGAGTTAGGATTAGGAACACATAGCCAACCAGGAGCTAGCACACGCAGTGATCATACGCTCCCCATGCCAGACATCTGGACATTTTATCCACTGGCCACATTGTGTCCACGTGAGGTCGAGACCCACCTGTGGTAACTAGTAGACAATTAATTTACGACTCCAAAGGCAACAACCAACATTCCTCACCATATATGGTATGCCGGAAACTTTTATAACCAATCAAGTTTTGTATAAAAGAAGGGCGCATACTGATCGTAAATTGAGACGATCCTCAGACCTTGTGCCTGTAACTGTTCTCCCGGCCAGAATGTTTAATTAAACAAACTGTTTCTGTTTTGCCAAACGCCTCTTGTCTTCTGTTTTTTAAGGCATTTCTACCTCAAGTAACAAAACGATTGAAAAAAGCAAACAGAAGTTCATGGTTACAGCCAGTCTTATTTCCCCACGCGTTTTGAAAAACAGGCTTAAGTTAACAGTGCAACTTACGGAAGTTTTCCCTACAACTCCTCTAATTGCTGGCATTTCCTGACTGAAGCTTGCGGTGTATTTATTACGTGCGATCACTCAAAGTGTACTTTTGCAAGTTTATGAATTCCTGGCTGGTGAAAAAACAGTTAATTACTTCAAGTTTTCACTTTGTATTTAGGCATTAAATTTACAATGCAGGCTTTCTCTGTCAGTGCATGTGGTGCTTTTAGGTGTAGCGCGGCTTCATTGTTGCCTTGTTTGCAATTGATGGTTTTTACTTGTGACAATGTTGCTGATGTATCTTTAAAGGGAAGAAGACAAACATAGGGCTACTGTGATGAAAATGGCACATTCAAATGCAATATTTGAATGCGCTTCAGTCTTGCTGCTCTCTCTACACGCCATTGTGCATTAGATTTTGAATTGCAAACTTACTTGGTGCTTGCGGTGTGGTTAAATACAGCACAGCTTCATTGTTGCTTTGTAATTTCACAATGGTTCCACTAGTAACAATGTTACAAATGTATCTTTGAAAGGAGACAGATATACACAAAACTAATGTTATCACCGGGTGCTGTAAGAATGCATTGCGATTTTTTGACTAATGCTAACTGTGCACGAGTATTTATTGTAGATGTATCACACTTTGAATTTTACATAACAATAATGGCTTGCCACTTGCTTCCCACACTACAGTGAACTTACTTTGCCTCAATTCTGTTCACGGGTTCCTCCGTTCTGATTTCTTCAACTAAAAACTTCAGCCGCAGGCTCGCATGCGATTGTGTGGTTGCTGCTCCATGGATAATCAAGAACAAAAAAAAGGGTGAATTGAACCACATCAACCAGGATTCCGCTGGTCTCATTCCAGTCGATTGCTTAGGTCTTGCTCGGATCCACACAATGCCTGAAGATGCCAAACAGCCACACCAGAGGCTTTTTAAATCAGAACTCCAACACCCAAGCCCTCATCACCAGGTGCCTCAACTACGGAAACGCTCTCTACGCCGGAATCATCACCCAACTCCTCAAGAGACTCCAGACCATACAGAACGCAGCAACTAGACTCATCCTCAACCTCCACAAACGCACCCACATCATCCCCCACCACAGGAACCTCCACTGGCTCCCTGTCAAGGAGAGATGCCAGTTCAAGCTCCTAACACATGCCTACTGAGCTCTACATGACCAGGGACCAGCCTACATCAACCACAGTATGAACTTCCACCAACCGGCCAGACACCTGCTCTCCACTCCCCGGGCCTTCTCGCACTTTGCGTATCTGCCACAGCGGAGGCCACTCCTTCTGCTACCTCGCCGCAAAGTCTGGAACAACCTGCCTTTCCACCTACAAGAATCTCCCGCCCTGGTGGAATTCAGAAGAGAACTCAAGACCTGGCTTTTCAAATAAGACCACCTATATCTCAGCGACCGGATACCCTCAAGGGTGAGGAACAGCGCTCTACAAGACTTATTGATTGATTGATTGATTGATAGCTCCTTTGGCAGACTGTGCAGAACTGCCAGTATAAATCATGCAATCATACTAGTCAGGAGGCAGAGGATACTCATTTTCTTATTGCAGGTATGCTTGTGTTTGTAGTGTAGAGTCAAATCTGTACTCTACATCTATTGAGGTGAGAGAGTTGGTCCACTGTATCCATCTCGGATGTAAAGCCTTAGCGTTAGGAATGCTAGCCTTTGTGACAGCCTCTAGGGCTCGGACTGGAGTCACAACACTAATGTGTTTCCCCTGAGCCAAAGATCCTTCTCTCACTACAGCAGTCTGTACCGCCATCAGAATCTTTTCTGTCGGTGCAAAGCATATCTTAGCATTAGTGTATAAATGCGATTTATATGCAATTGCTACAGTATCCTGTTCATGGAATGTAACGTAGGTATACCCTGAGGTAAACAGACATAATATCGAAACAAAAATATCGAATGGACACAATATCGAGTCTAAAATATAGAATGGACATAATATCGAATGGACATAATATAGTCGTTAAAAATATCGAAATTAAGGTAAGTAATATCGATAGTTAAAATATCGAAGTACATAATATAGGCATTAAAAAATATCGAATTTTTAATAATATCGAATTTTTTTAAGTGTATTGTATGTTAGTATATGTGTTAAAAGTGTATATTAGTTGTTGTAATGTATGTTTAATTTTTTAAAAGCAATGAATTTTATGTTATTTAATTTTTGCGTAATTTAATTCCGTAGCGGGTAGTGGGTTTATAGGGGAATAGGGTGGGAAGTAATTTAATTAAAATTAAGTACATATTAATAAATATTAATTGGTATTGATAATTAATTTATTGTTAATTAATTATTAATTGGTAATCAAATTTTATTAATTGGAATTTCTTTTAATTGATTAAATGGTAATTATGTTAATTCAATTAATTAAATAGTTGTAGCGGGATGTGGGTTTATAGGGGAATAGGGTGGGAAGTAATTTAATTAAAATTAAGTACATATTAATAAATATTAATTGGTATTGATAATTAATTTATTGTTAATTAATTATTAATTGGTAATTAAATTTTATTAATTGGTGATTTTTTTTAATTGATTAAATGGTAATTATGTTAATTCTATTAATTAAATAGTTGTAGCGGGATGTGGGTTTATAGGGGAATAGGGTGGGAAGTAATTTAATTGAAATTAAGTACATATTAATAAATATTAATTGGTATTGATAATTACTTCATTGTTAATTAATTATTAATTGGTAATTACATTTTGATAATTGGTTAAAAAAAATTAATTCATTAATTGGTAATTAGTGTTATTAATAATATTTATTAGTATTGATAATTAATAATTTTTTAGTAAAATATTAAAATATTACTTTTCCTACTGTTGCACTCTCTGGAGTGGGAATAGTAATTATTACCCCTACGCTATCCAACGCTTTCCCTACTGTTGCACTCACTGGAGTGGGAATAGTAATTTTTACCCCTACGCTATCCAACTCTTTCCCTACTGTTGCACTCTCTGGAGTTGGAATAGTAATTATTACCCCTACGCTATCCAACACTTTCCCTACTGTTGCACTCACTGGAGTGGGAATAGTAATTTTTACCCCTACGCTATCCAACTCTTTCCCTACTGTTGCACTCTCTGGAGTGGGAATAGTAATTATTACCCCTACGCTATCCAACGCTTTCCCTACTGTTGCACTCTCTGGAGTTGGAATAGTAATTATTACCCCTACGCTATCCAACGCTTTCCCTACTGTTGCACTCACTGTAGTGGGAATAGTAATTTTACCCCTACGCTATCCAACTCTTTCCCTACTGTTGCACTCTCTGGAGTGGGAATAGTAATTATTACCCCTACGCTATCCAACGCTTTCCCTACTGTTGCACTCACTGGAGTGGGAATAGTAATTTTTACCCCTACGCTATCCAACTCTTTCCCTACTGTTGCACTCTCTGGAGTGGGAATAGTAATTATTACCACTACGCTATCCAACGCTTTCCCTACTGTTGCACTCTCTGGAGTGGGAATAGTAATTTTTACTCCTACGCTATCCAATGCTTTCCCTACTGTTGCACTGTCTGGAGTGGGAATAGTAATTTTTACCCTCCCGCTATCCAACGCTTTCCCTACTGTTGCACTGACTGAAGTGGTAATAGTAAATTTTACTGTCCCGCTATCCTACGCTAAAAATATTGAATATTTTTTATAAATATTACGTTAATATATTTATGTATTAAAAAATTAAAATGTATGTTTATTTTTTTTAAGTTACATTAATTATTTATTAATTTTAAAGTTATTTAAGTATTTTTAAGTATGTTTTAGTTAATTATATATATTATTTCATTAATTTTACATTACTTTTCATACATTTAAAAAATTCGATATTTTGACTGACTATATTTTTTACAACTATATTTTGGAGTCGATATTTTTGTACTTACCTGTTTGTAGATAGGGAGTCGATATTTTGGCATTCGATATTTTTACTTCGATATTGTTGTAGGTCGATATTCTTGTTATCGATATTCTGTCAGTTATCCATACCCTGATGCACCTGCAATTATACGGATCACCAGGTTGCTGGTGTTTACACATGTGTGTAAGTGTTTGGAAGCTAGCATGTCTGCTTTTACTGGACGTAGTATTTGTGTGTGTTCAGTTGTCCAACGTGTGCTTGAAAAGTCTGGACGTGTCAAGTCGTAGAATGGTTTTACCTACTCTGCATAGTCTGGAATGTATGTCCTGCCAAAATTCAGGAAACCCAATATTGATTGGAGTTTCTTCAAGGTGTTTGGTGGTTGTAGAAGCACACACTTCACAAGGAAATGTGTCACTAGGCTTTTGCCTTCACTTGACAACTCATATCCTAAAAATAGGATATTGAGGTGGGCTATTTTAGATTTTTTTTAATTGAATTTATAGCCCATGTGAGCAAAACCCAACACTATGCGATCTACTCTGGCCAAGTGAGATATAAAGTCATCATCCGTCAAGTATACGTCCTCGACATAGGGCAATGCCTGGTCATCATAATCTTGCAAAAGTTCTGTAACCCGGGCTAAAAACAACCCTGGGCTGTTCTTATACCCCAGGGGTAATCAACAGAACTGCTTTTGAGACCCGAAAGCTCTAAATGCAGTCAAATACTTGCTTTCAGGCACTATGTTTTGGTAACAAAATCCATTGGAAATGTCTAAAGTGGTTTTGTATTTTTTCCACTCTATGTTATTCATTAGTGCCACACTGTGCATGTTCTGTACCGCGAATGTGCATGTAGCTGTGTTCAGGTGTCTGTATTCTAATACTAGACGATATGAATGGTCTGGTTTCATTACTGGAAACAAACAATTATTCATAGGGGAGGTGCAACTTTCTATTACACCTTGGTATTCAAGTTGTGTGAGTATCTCTCTAACTTGTTTTTCAGCCTCATTTTTAATTGAGTATTGTCTTTGAGGTTGTGGGGTTGACCTCATTGGTATAACGTGATAAAGGTAACCATAATCCTACCCCACATGGTTGCAGAATAACGCAGGAGCTAGCACTAAAGCCCACTCCCTGGCATATGAATTTTTAACTGTCTCTGGTATGAGTTTATAGAAAGCAGATAAAATTATTGTTTCTCCCTCGGGCAATTCATCATAAATTCTGGTGGTCAATCCTTTTTCGCCACGAGAATATTGTAGCCGAATGAAAAGTTCTCCCAAAAGAGAACATTATTGTATCTCTGTATGTCCCCCTCCAGTTAGAGTTGCATCTTGTATAAACGATGCGGGACACTCACTCGTGTGTCCGGTGTTCCCCCCAGGACATAGTCGCTCAATGGTATGCCACCAGACAATCCATCAGGCTCCGGCGAACTATCGGGACTTCTGCCCCGCTGTCCAGCATGGTCAGAGCCCACTCCCCGATTATAGTGCTTTTCGGTGGCTTCCTGTTGAGGCGATTCGCCCATGATTTAGTCTTTTCTTTATGTTTCTTATCATCCTACTTCTTCTTAGAAGAGTCTGATGCCTGCTTCAAGCAATCCTTTTCAGAATTACTCTTAATTTGTGGATACTATGTCTGGCTCCCAAATTATCTCTATCTATTGTTGCATAGGTTTCCTCAATACTTTTTTGTAACTCGTGCTCCAGTTCTCTCGGAGTCAAGTTTGTGAGTTGTTTGCATACCGCCAACGCTGCTGCTTCCCCTTTAATGTTGCTTAACATAATGGCGGATGCTATGGCAAGTTTCCCATCAGTTTCATCCCCAAATCCAGGGAAGGGGCTGCCCTGTGCTCTTTTTGGATCTGTTTAAGCACCGCTGGCAAAACAGCTAATGAGGGTGTACAGTGTATTCTGGTATATACTGCAGCAAAGACCACACCAAAAGTGATCCAGTCTTCAACTGGGGGAGTCATCCTTATTGGCAAGCATATTGTGAGAATTCTGTGTTTTTCCTGAGGTCCCGTATGGGGAAACACTGCTTCAAGATGTTTAGTTTTTTTAGCAATCCAGAACGGAATTTCCTCCCATCTGATGGGAATTTTACCCATGACTGCATTGATGGTTTGTGGATTAATTCCAGGTGTAGCCAATTGTGGTTGTGCAGTGTGAGCAGTCCTTGCAGGATTTATTGTCATTGTTCGCATGACAAATTGTGTTAAACATCTATATGTTTTAAGCAGATCTGTATATAGCATACGTAGGTCTGGAGCTGTCAGATTGTCTATATCTGGATAGGGTGTGTAACCAGCTAACACTGGCCATGTTGCTCCCTCGTTGCTAAGGGGACCTAGTCTAATATTATTGTTTGTATGTGGTAGGGTGCCTTCAAACCAATGTTGATGCTCTTTGTAAGTTAGTGGTATTTCTAGTACTTCAAAAGCTGTGTAGTTGTTAGAAACTGTATCTGCAGTGTATGTGTGAAACAGTTTTGTAGCTGTATTAGCTGCTGGGAATGTAACCCATGAATAGAATACCTCATTCCTGAATGCTTCATAGGCCTCAACCATGTAGGTAATGTCTCCTTCCAACTGAGCCGGACCACGTTGTAACAGCATTTGTATAACCGCATGTCTGTAGTTATCTGGTATGTTAATTGCTGGATCGTCCTTAGACATTTAAATATATGGAATCAGAGAGGGTACCTCTATGAGGAGATCCTTTGAAAGGTTCAAGCTTAAACAACCTACAGCCAATACATAGGGTTTACCTACTCAGCTGAGGAGGATTTTTCCCTAACACCAAGGATGTCTCCAGTTAGTAGGTGAGTCATGGTCTTTGGGTATACAAAAGAAAACTCCCCAGGCGATCCATTAAATAAGAACCCAAGCGTGAACGTTGGCGGCACCATGTCGTACGACTTATACTTTCCCAACGAAAACTGTGCGTTTGTTGGACAACATATGCATCAGAACTGTGCGAGACTGACTCCACGCATACCGTCCGGATATGTTGGCCGAAGTCCTGCTAGCTCACAGTGCACCATCTGTACCCCTAACCTGACAGAGTAACAAATGGATTGTGCAAACTCAGAACATGACAACCCCGACTCCCCAAGGAAATCGTGGTAACAGATCTAGAACCCTTTTGCTTAGTTACTTATGCATACCCAAAGAGATACACAAGAAATACACAGTAAAGTGTTTCGATATTTATTGAAACACTAATTCTTGAGTAAAATACTTGTGCTGCAAAAATCAATGGAAGGAAACAGAATAATGTGATTAGCATTACAAGAATGGTGAAAAAGATAAACAGTTCAACCTTTTTGCTTATCACAGAGAATATATGTTTGCATACAAGTACTGTAATATAGTGTACCTCTACCTAGCGTATCCAAACCTATCATGTCTAGGGTGAGTGAATCTGCCAAATCCCTATAGGATGATCTAACTCCCCTTTACCTGTGGGTAAGTGCCATCAAGCTGCCCATCTTGGGGTAGTGCCGGGCAGCACCTCTCGCATGAGGTAAATAAGAATCAGCTGAGCTGGATTTCTGACATGGCTTGACCTCTCAGTTCCAGCGAAATGCTCCTTTTTCTAAACAAATGCTTGATGTGATATATATAATAACATCCTCCATATTACCATGCCGAAGCCCCAGCTAGGCCAGTATTGTTTATTCTATTGTGATAGCTGTGTCGCCGAGCGCCCAAAACAAATAACAACATCTTTCGTGATGAACTTAGTCCTTGCACACCACGTTCAAAGTGTTTTGAGAAAGTGCCTATGAAGTGGTAGTGTAAGCAAAGCCGAATTTGAGGAATATTATCCTGCATGTGCACGCAAATGAATGTGTGTCAAATGTCATTGTGTTTAGGGAAAGAAGGCAACTTAAGAATGTGAGAATTTAAAATTGGCGTTTCTTAACCGGGCCTAAAGTGCCCACATGACAATATCCCCAGAAAACTGAACTGTCAGGGTGCCCTTGGCAGTTGCCCCTCCCAGCTCTCCTAACACCGGGGGCAACTTGTTCCCTAGAATGCAGGCTGTGGGCGTCTGGGGACTAACTATGACCCTCCTCTGGGTCACCTTCCCACCCCACTCCAGGGATACCAGGGCCATGGAGCAGAAAAAGTCCTGCCCCTGGGCACGGGTTACCCTACATACCTGGCCAGTATACTGCTCTGGAGAAACCAGTCTTTCCACTACCATGGTCTGGCAAGCCCCGATGTCCCTCAAAGAAGTAACAGGGATCCTATTCACCTTCACCTGGTGGAAGTGACAGCTTTCACCCTAAGGGATCACACTCTCACCATCTGAGTCTATCTCCCACCTAAGGGAGATTATTGCATGATCTATGGCCTGCCCTTGTGGGCTACTTCCCCATAAGGCTACATTGGCCACCCCTGTATAGGTCCCACCAGTGGGTGGTTTCTTAGGACAGACAGAGTCCCCCCGCTCGTTTCCTAGCTGAGAACAAGAAAATCAGCAGGGTTGGAAATGTGAGGTTCTGGGCCACCGCCCACCAGGACATCCTCGCTGTTTCTCAGAAGTGGCATGGGAACTCTTTCCTCTACCTTATTCTGGGGCCTGTCTGTGTCTCCCTAGGCCTCCCTCCCACTCTGCTGGGGGAAACCCAAGCCACCCTTCTTGGGGTCACTCCCAGGTACCTTCTTATGGACCCTAATTCTGAGCCAGAGGTCTGTATCCTTAGCAAGCTTTCTGTGGTTAGAGAGCTTGCTATAAATCAGGTGTTGGTGAAGCTCTGCAAAACAAATACTGAACTTGTGCTCTCTTCCCACCCGATTGGACAGCCCCTGGTAATCTTTTACTTCATTGCCCTTCACCAAGCCATCCAGTGCCTTGCAAAAGGAATCTACACAATCCACCCAGGACAGATGGGGCAGCTTAGGCTGCCCCTAAACGTCTACCTGTACTTTTCTGGGGTGAGGCACCCTGACAAGGGTGTCCTTCATGGGGGTGGGGGGGGGGTAGGATACCACATTCTGCTCCCCTTCTCTAGGGCCAGTAGGGTGTTCCTCCCTTAACTAGGTATGGGCCTCCAGAGACTGGCCTCCCAACCCTCCTCAGGGACCCTATGCATCTCCACAGCAACCTCACAGGCTTAAACCTCTTGTTGATGTCATCTCCCACAACAAAGTTCGGCAAAAGATCCTTTGGGATGTGGACCCTCTTATCTCCAGGAAGCACTGTGGGTTTGCAACCGCCATTATTGCTGGACTCCACCTATTTAGGTCTGATGTCCAGCTCTCTGAGACTTATCTCCTGAGCCATTCTCCAATCCCCTCTCCTGGCAGAACTCATTGAGCTCAGCCACAGTGTAGGCATCCATGTTGGCAAACTCAAACCCCATCCTTGCAGGTGTGATTTCAGACGCAACAGTCAGAAAATGTGTAAGTATTGAAGGTTCATGGGAAGTACCAAATGGTATTTCTAACATGTGACCTTCTTCTATGGCTGGCTTCTCTGACATATGGCTCCTAGGCCACAATATGGCCCCCACCAACTCTGTTTTTAGCATCAATCAATCAATCAATCAATCATTTGTAGAGCGCACTACTCACCCGTGAGGGTCTCAAGGCGCTGAGTGGGGGGGGGGTGATGCTACTGCTCGAACAGCCAGGTCTTGAGAAGTCTCCTGAAGGTCAGCAGGTCCTGGGTCTGTCGCAGGTGGATGGGGAGGGTGTTCCAGGTCTTGGCGGCGAGGTGGGAGAAGGATCTGCTGCCGGTGGTCGTTCGGTGGATGCGTGGAATGGCGGCGAGGGCGAGGTCAGCGGAGCGAAGCTGGCGGTTCGGGTGTAGAAGGTGAGTCGTTTCTTGAGGTATGTTGGTCCGGCGTTGTGGAGTGCTTTTGAGCGTGGGTGAGGAGCTTGAAGGTGATCCTCTTGTTGACGGGAGCCAGTGCAGGTCTCTCAGGTGGGCAGTGATGTGGCTGTGGCGGGGGATGTTGAGGATGAGGCGTGCGGAGGCGTTCTGTATTCGTTGAAATCTTTTCTGTAGTTTGGCCGTGGTTCCTGCGTAGAGGGCGTTGCCGTAGTCCAGCCTGCTGCTGGCGAGGGCCTGGGTGACCGTCCTTCTGGTTCCGGTGGGGATCCATCTGTAGATCTTGCGAAGCATGCGGAGGGTGTTGAAGCAGGAGGAGGAGACGGCGTTGACTTGCTGGGTCATTGATAGTGATGAGTCCAGGATGAACCCCAGGTTGCGTGCGTGGTCGGTGGGAGTCGGTGCAGCTCCCAGCGTGGCCGGCCACCAGGAGTCGTCCCAGGCGGAGGGGGTGGAGCCAAGGATGAGGACCTCCGTCTTGTCAGAGTTCAGTTTCAGGCGACTGTTCTTCATCCATTCGCCGACGGCCTTCATTCCATCGTGGAGGTTGGTTTTGGTGGTGGCGGGGTCCTTGGTGAGGGAGAGGATCAGCTGGGTGTCGTCAGCGTATGAGATGATGTTGAGGTCGTGTGATCGGACGATGTTGGCGAGCGGTGCCATGTAGACGTTGAAAAGGGTCGGGCTGAGGGATGATCCTTGGGGTACGCCGCAGGTGATCTTGGTGGCTTCGGATCGGAATGAAGGGAGGCGGACTCTCTGGGTTCTGCCGGTGAGGAAGGAGGTGATCCAGTCCAGGGCTTTGTCGCGGATTCCTGCGTCGTGGAGGCGTGTGCGTAGGGTGTGGTGGCAGGCGGTGTCGAAGGCGGGCGAGAGGCCCAGGAGGATGAGGGCCGCGGTTTCGCCGTTGTCCAGCAGGGCCCTGATGTCGTCGGTGGCGGCGATGAGGGCGGTTTCGGTGCTGTGGTTGCTGCGGAATTCAGATTGGGACGAGTCCAGGGTGTTGTTCTCCTCGAGGAAGCGGGTCAGTTGCCTGTGTATGTGTTATCTTTAATACCATTGGTACTGGCTTGCTCTAGTAGCCATCCCTTCATGCTTACTGTAAGCAGCTCCCGGTGCAGATGCTTACCGAGTGGGGTGCCTCCCGAATACTATGCGAGAAGCACTTGTGGTGTTAGTGCCCAAACCGGGCAAACCAGCTGATGCGGTGAAGTCTTACAGACCTCTCTCGATGATTAACGTGGATACCAAAATACTGAGTGGTCTGTTGGCATCCCAAGTGCTTCCCTACCTACCTGCACTTATACATAAAGATCAATGTGGGTTCATCCCTAAGAGGAGCACCATGTTAAATCTTCGAATTCTCTTTCATGTACTCCAGGCCCCTGAAATACGAGACAGCTCATACGCGCTTGCATTCCTTGATATAGAACAAGCCTTCGATTCGGTAGTGTGGGCATACATATGGCAGGTCATGATGAAAATGGGGTTTGGGCCCAAATTTATTGCGTAGCTAAAACTATTGTATACTGCACAGACCGCCAGAGTCCGAACTGGTGGCTATGTGTTGGAGTACTTCCCAATATGCTGCGGCATGAAGCAAGGCTGTCCTCTATCGCCGCTATTATTTGTGGTGGCAATGGAACCACTCCTGGTGTTGCTACAACACAGGCTTATGCAATGAGGAATCAAGGTGGGGAGAACTGCGCATATAATATCGCTCCACGCCGATGACGCCCTGGTGTATCTGCGGACCCCGGCTGAGGCACTGCAGATATTGCAGATGGCACTGTCTGAGTTTGCGTTGGTCTCCGGCCTCTCGGTGAATGTCCAGAAGTCACGACTCATGCCGCTAGGGACACTGGTGGATATGGACCTAGTACTGCTCCGCAACTTCCGTTGCTGTGGTGCCTGGAAGGGGTCTGCTACTTGGGTATTAGGATAGCCACAGAGAGGCAGAGATTCCTGGATTTGAACATAGGTAGGGTCTTGACAGGACTATGTGCGTTGGTCCAACTCTGAAAAGACCTTCCTCTAACACTGATGAGGAGATCGGCCCTAGTCAAGATGGTGATATTGCCTAGCTGCCTATATGTCATGCAGGGCTCGTTGTATGAGATCTCCCGATGGTACTTCCGAGAGCTGGACAGCCTCCTTGTGGATCTATTATGGTCCATGAAGCGGAAAAGAATTTGACTAAGTATGTTGCAACAATGCTGGGAAAGAGGGGGCATTGAACTCCCCAAGCTAGAGTTCTACTATATGGCATCAAACCTCCAGCATGCGATCCACTGGTCAGATGAGGGAGCTAATTGGGAGAAGAGGCTGTTGGGCCGCCTAGATGGTCACCGAGGCCTACCGGAGCTCTTCATGACTGGGGCAAGCATCCTGGACATTTACCCATACTTGGTTAGGCAGATGGGCCATATCTGGGAGCGAGTGGTCACGACAGTCCTTCACAAGGCCCAATTTGCACGGGATATGCCGATACGGGCGCTCAAGCCCTTCATAGATATAGAAAACACCATGTTGATGGGAAAATGGAAAAACGGAGGCTGTGAGGTGCTAGGCGACTAATACCTGGGGGGAGTCAAATCATCACCTGGGAGGACGCAACGGACTCATTTGCACTTGGCGTGGGACAATATTTACAGTATAATAAGATGTTGGCCACTGCCCGTGAGCTCAGGCCTGGCTTTCTGGAAAAGCCTGCCCCTTCCCAGACATTGAATAGATTGTTGGTCATGACAGGGGGCCAGAGACTTATTACTCAGTTATACAGAGCGATAAGGGATAATGCTCAGACGGTTAACCCAAAAGCACACTCTAGATGAGAGGAGGGCTTAGGGAAAGACATCACCCCACGAGATTGGCAGAAGGTCCACGAGGAAATGCATATGATTCGCTCAAATGCTCTGTTTAAGCTCATACAATATAATTATGTTCACCAATTATATCTCACCCCCAAGACCTTGCATGTTATCTACCCTGCGAGATCAGACAGGTGCTGAGTTCTTGCATATGGTTTGGCACTGCACAGACATTGAGCCGTACTGGAGAGAGGTCCTGCTGACACTCAAACAAGCTACTGGATGAAAGTTTGAAGGTACTCCCTGAGAATGTTTTTAGGCCTTCTCCCGGCTCCTGTCAAAAGAAAACTTAGCCGTAAATTTCTGAGGATGGGACTAGTGCTTGCCAAGCAGTGAATTGCTATTAAATGGCTGAATGCATGTCCACCGAGTCATGGGGAATGGTTGCGGGGCATGCTGGAGTGGGGGACTGCGGAAGAGGTCAGAATGAGGCATGTTAGGCTGGACGAGAAGCTAGAACTTGATCTAAGGGCGCGGAGACAGATGCTCTGGGATCTGTATACGGAGAGGGTACACCGGTTCGGGATGATATAGTTGAATAGTAAATAGCTATGCACAATTATCCTGGGAAGCCCTGCGACCCACTCGAGGCTCAAAAAGCATTGTTTTGCAAACTGTTCATTGTATACTGTTATCCTGCCTTGTTACATACCTATATCTACACCAAAATCTAAAAATGTAAATCCGTATTTGTAAAGCGCGAACTACTCACCCTTATGGGTCTCAAGGCGCTGGGGGCCGTCATGGAAATTAAGTGAGCTATCGCCCAGAGTCACAAGGTGCTGAGCTGCCGCCGGAGCCGGGGATCGAACCGTGAGCCCTGTGCTCCGAAGTCAGCTGCCCTGGCCGCTGCGCCACACCTCTCTGCTAATATGTTGTCACACCTGAGTTCCACCTGGGGGTGGGGGGGAGGGAAACGAGTTGGTATAGGCTAATCACAATGTATCAGCATATTGGTGCAAGTTGCATGATGTAACCGACAATTGATGCTGTATCATTAATAAAATGTTTTTTTTTAAAACAAGTAGCTCCTGGTGAAGCTTTGCTGTGGGCTCTAAAAGCCGAGCAAACAAAATAGAGAGTCCCCAACCCACTATTGTAGCCTGATAGTGTGTTAGCAGGTCAGTAACTTCAGCCATCATGTACTGAGAACACCATCAGGTGAAACAGAGTAACTCCTTGTCCGTGAGATGGCCCAACCACCCACACACTCTACTCTCTCCAATATGCAAGCCTTCTCTTTACAGTTCTTCTTGTCTGTGTAAAATGTCACGAAAGGTTCAGCTACCCAAAATTTCCCTTAGCAGTCCGTTGTCAATTGCTGAGGTTTCACAATACCATGGCTGCCTCGTCTTGATTCCACTCCTGCTTTCTTTCTTCTTCCACCCTACACTTCTTTTGTCTTTATCTCATGCTTGCAGGTTCATTTTCATTCCTGCTTTCTCCCTTTGTCACGGTTTTCCAATCTTTTTCTTCCTCCTCCTTTCTCCCTTTTCTCTCTCTCTCTCTCTCTCTCTTGTCTAGGTCAAACTGATGTAAAAGAAGTCCTAGTTCCCAAAAATGGGTAGCGTTGACCAACAACTGCAACCAGCAGCACAAATTAAGTAGTGGAATGGATGCTCTTAGGAAGATGGTTGGTGAACTCTATTTAATAAAAGTTAACTCCATTGTTTAAAAACTATTGATTTGAAATGCAAGCCAACAGCAACATGGATTTGATCCAGGATGCTGTATTTTTGCCATTTAATATTAGTACTGCCCAACTCAATGACATTTATTTCATAACAATGTGAAAATGTAAGCCCAACAAGGATTCTAACTTATGCTGCACAGACAGCGTGCAGATGTTTGCAGCAGGAGCAGCGTCAACTGAATTATCTCTCAGGATTGGCACTTGTTTGATTTGATTTGATTTGAAGAGTTTTATACAGCGCTGGCTAGACCCGGAGGTATCAGAGCGCTTTACATAAGGAAGTGGTTACAACAGAATAGTGTTACATATTTACATTAGTTTCTGGAGCAAAACATAGCATGGAAAAAGACAGTGTTACAAAAATACATCCGTTGCTAGAGCATAAGAATAACATAGAAAACAAGTCCAAGGAGCATATATGGTAGCAGGGGAAAAGTAAAGGGTTGGGAATGCATATCAAGTCAGGACGACCGGTCATGGAGAAAAGAACTTCTGTGGATACCAAAAGTCAGAGTAGGCAAGTCGAACAAAACCGGTGAGGGTCCAGGGATCCACAGCAACCGGTGCCGGACTTCATTACTGGGTCGGGTAGAGAGTTAGAAATGGAAGGGGTGCCTCACCAAGCCGAACAAGAAAGAGAGGGGTGAAGTTGATTTAGAGGGGCAATGATCACTCCGGAGGCAAAGGGATCTGGCCAGTGGCAAGGAACAGTCAGGGGGACAGTCGAAAACCGCAAGATGGAGGAACCAAGGACACGGACCCTAAGAGTTGTATAAACAAGATGGCGGAATTGCGGGTTGATAAAAATCCGATAAAAAAATCCAGAATTTAAAACCTACCCAAAAGGCAGAGCTGAAACTTGTGACCTCCAGATTACAGATGGATCTCTACCACAGCTCCATGAACCAAATGAGCTACCTCACTAGGCTGTGAACCCGTGATCTGCAGGTTACAGGCACTGCTGTGTAGGAGGCACATTAATATTGTTATGAAACAAGATGGCTGTAGTAACAAGTAGCATGGAAAAAAACACAAGCGCGCCTGCATTTACCAGAGGCTCAGTGAGCCAGGTCACTGAGAGAAGGCTGGAAAGGAGTCACAAGCACTGTGAGCAGTGGCGGCCACTCCATTAGGGCGTTGGAACGTCGCCCCACTGCTTTCTCGCAGTGCAAGAAGCAGAAAATAAAATGGTATTTTAAATACCATTTTATTTTCTGCTTCTCGCGCTGCGAGAAAGCAGAAGGCAGGGGTATGCCTGGTTGGGGGCGGGTGGGAGGGTATGCCTGGGTGGGGGCGGGGGGGAGGGGATGCCTGGTTGGGGGCGGGTGGGAGGGTATGCCTGGTTGGGGGTGGGGGGGTGGGCATGTCGGGGAGGAGTGGCTTGCACCCTCTGAGTGCCCTGACTGTTTGGTCGGCCCTGGGGCCGACCAAAGCAGTCATGCGCACTCTACATTTTCTCTATGTAGGCTGCATGCAGCCTACATAGAGAAAATCATTATGATATAATGGGGTAACCCACAATTGTCCAAGGACCTGGGTAGAAATCGATATAGAAAACAATGGTCCTAGACTTATTTTCAACTACAGTTTAGTTTTGAGAACAGTTTAATTTAGAGAACATTCATTTTTCAAAAACCACATCAGATACGTATAAGTTCAGCATCTGGTTATTAATGCACAATCATTTACCAAAAAAATGCAAATATGTACATCCTCAAATGACACAACAGCACCAAATATATCTCCAATAGTGACTGTTTATTGTATCTCAATTATTTTTATAACAGATCACCATATTAAATGTTTGAACAGAGAGGTTGCTCCAAAAAGAGTGTGAAAGGGAAAATTGCGCTCGTGAATAGAACAGATATGAAAGAAGGGAAATCAAGTCAGGATAGAATTCACAAAAACAGTCAATTTTACTTTAGTATCATAAGCAAACCAGCTATGGTTTCTAAAGACACCAGTTCACAACTAGGCCTGTCCCTCATAGATGGTTCCAAAATGTTGTTTTCCGATTTTTCTGGAGGTACACAGAGATTTTATCATCTGTGGAATGGGCAGGGCTGGGGTGGTATCAGGTACAGGCCCACTGGGGGAGTGTTGACGTTTCGACCCTGGCGCATAGAGGGTAATTTACATCCCCAGCGAACGGGTCTTCCTCAGGACAGAGGGGAAGGGGGGGCAACCTGCGGGTGCAATAATATGACTAATTAGAAACAATCAATCAAAAAATAACTGATGTCAAGGAGGCGTGCCTACTCACTGACCTATAGTTGGGTAGAATCAGGATACAGTCCCTCGTGTGATGCTCTGTAAGAATGAAGATGTACATATTGAACTATTCATTCATAATAGGTGTAACTATTATTACAGTCAAGTAGACCAATGTCCACTTACCCGCACAGTGTTTGCGGCGTAACTACGACTAGATCAGAAGAGTTGTGGCTGCAGTGTTTAAATTAACCAATCACAGGTGAATCAATCGCCCACAGGATCTAAAAACAACATAAAACAGAAACCAGGACTGACATTAGTCCCACAAGTCCCAAAAGGAGCGAGAAATCAGTGTGACTGTCGTCCCAGGATGTAAATACCTGATTAAGCAAGTTTTAAACGATGCCCGGGGGATCCATGCTGTACTCCTCGAGTCAGAGACTGCGAGTGAGTCAGCGCGGCTAAAAATAGACTAAAGAGCCGCCGGAGAGCACGTGCACGTTATTGACGTGCTGTGTCAAACAGACACGTAGTTAAAAGGCTTGACTGGGGACCGGGGGCCGGCATGGAAGACAGACTGTCCTTGTCTTACCGATAGATAACACATAACAGAGAGTAACCAAGTACTGAAACATTTAAATGAAGACAAATAACATACTTATGAACAAACATAGCACGAAAGACATCATTTAAATTGCCGTAATACAAAGAATGACTACAATAAAGGCAAAGCATGTGATTAAATAGAAAACAGACACCTTGTCAATTAGAAATAAATATAACGCATTAATGTAGAGCATAATGGTGAACAGTGAACAATTTAAAATTACGCTTATCATCCATATGAGATGATTGGGCTGAGTGTAAATAATAAAGGGCATAATTGTGCAACCATGACGTGTTCTCTGCATAGAGGTCAAGTGTATTATACATCAGCGACATTGAAGAATAAAGAGCATTGATGCACAAAATATAATAATAAATAAATAAACATAATTGTGCAAACATGACTTGTTCTCTGCATAGAGGTCAAGTGTATTATACATCAGTGACATTACAGTGAGCGAAGCGCATGGAATACAGAGAAAAACCGGGGTGTATAATACATTATATACAGTGATAACCGAAGGATGTATGTACTAGTCAAGGTGAGTGCCGAGAGATCTAGCCATTGTTGAGCGTTGCCACTTGTCTGGCGATTTTCTCATATTCGTTTAGACCCCTAGCCACCGTATCAAAGACATGTATCCATCTACACTCACGAATACGCAGTGTATTCGCAAAATAGCCACCCTTTGGTTTGGGTTTCACTTTTTCAATAACCCACCACTCAAGACTCTCAGCCGAGAGTTACAAATGCGGACAGTGCAAAGCCTGTACCATGACTAAAGAAACCCAACAGTGTACATACAACAACCATACACACACAATGCAGGACCATACCAATTGCAATTTCAGGGGAGTTATCTACGCCATAGTCTGCCCAGGTGACTTTATGTACATAGGCCAAACTATACAAAAAGTTAAGGCCCGCATACTGCAGCACTGCAGCAGAATACGCTGCAAAGTGCAAGGCGCACCCCTTGTGGAACATTTCACCTCATGTGGACACTCGGCTGAGAGTCTTCAGTGGTGGGTTATTGAAAAAGTGAAACCCAACCCAAGGGGTGGCAATTTTGCGAATACACTGAGTATCCGTGAGTGTAGATGGATACATGTCTTTGATACGGTGGCTAGGGGTCTAAACAAATATGAGGAAATCGCCAGACAAGTGGCAACGCTCAACAATGGCTAGATCTCTAGGCACGCACCTTGACTAGTACATACATCCTTCGCTTATCACTGTATATAATGTATTATACACCCCGGTTTTTCTCTGTATTCCATGCGCTTCGCTCACTGTAATGTCACTGATGTATAATACACTTGACCTCTATGTAGAGAACAAGTCATGTTTGCACAATTATGTTTATTTATTTATTATTATATTTTGTGCATCAATGCTCTTTATTCTTCAATGTCGCTGATGTTTAATACACTTGACCTCTATGCAGAGAACACGTCATGGTTGCACAATTATGCCCTTTATTATTTACACTCAGCCCAATCATCTCATATGGATGATAAGCGTAATTTTAAATTGTTCACTGTTCACCATTATGCTCTACATTAATGCGTTATATTTATTTCTAATTGACAAGGTGTCTGTTTTCTATTTAATCACATGCTTTGCCTTTATTGTAGTCATTCTTTGTATTACGCAAATTTAAATTATGTCTATCGTGCTATGTTAGTTCATAAGTATGTTAATTGTCTTAATTTAAATGTTACAGTACTTGATTACTCTCTGTTATGTGTTATCTATCGGTAAGACAAGGACAGTCTGTCTTCCATGCCGACCCCTGGTCCCCAGTCAAGCCTTTTAACTACGTGTCTGTTTGACACAGCACGTCAATAACGTGCATGCGCTCTCCGGGGGCTCATTAGTCTATTTTTAGCCGCGCTGACTCACTCGCAGTCTCTGACTCAAGGAGTACAGCATGGATCCCCCGGGCTGCGTTTAAAACTTGCTTAATCAGGTATTTACATCCTGGGACGACAGTCACACTGATTTCTCGCTCCTTTTGGGACTTGTGGGACTAATTTCAGTCCTGGTTTCTGTTTTATGTTGTTTTTAGATCCTGTGGGCGATTGATTCACCCGTGATTGATTAATTTAAACACTGCAGCCACAACTCTTCTGATCTAGTCGTAGTTACGCCGCAAACACTGTGCGGGTAAGTGGACATTGGTCTACTTTACTATAATAATAGTTACACTTATTATGAATGAATAATTCAATATGTACATCTTCATTCTTGCACCCCCAGGTTGCCCCCCCTTCCCCTCTGTCCTGAGGAAGACCCGTTCGCTGAGGATGTAAATTACCCTCTATGCGCCAGGGTCGAAACGTCGACACTCCCCCAGTGGGCCTGTACCTGATACCACCCCAGCCCTGCCCATTCCACAGATGATAAAATCTCTGTGTACCTCCAGAAAAATCGGAAAACAACATTTTGGAACCATCTATGAGGGACAGGCCTAGTTGTGAACTGGTGTCATTAGAAACCATAGCCTGTTTACTTAGGATACTAAAGTAAAATTGACTGTTTTTGTGAATTCTATCCTGACTTGATTTCCCTTCTTTCATATCTGTTCTATTCACAAGCACATTTTCCCTTTCACACTCCTTTTGGAGCAACCTCTCTGTTCAAACATTTAATATGGTGATCTGTTATAAAAATAATTGAGATACAATAAACAGTCACTATTGGAGATATATTTGGTGCCGTTGTGTCGTTTGAGGATGTACATATTTGCATTTTTTTGATAAGTGCATTAATAACCAGATGCTGAACTTATATGTATCTGATCTGGTTTTTGAAAAATGAATGTTCTCTTAATTAAACTGTTCTCAAAACTAAACTGTAGTTGAAAATAAGTCTAGGACCATTGTTTTCTACATAGAGAAAATGGCGTCCCTACTGGTGCCCGGCTGAGCGCCGTCCGGGACTCCCCACCAATCACAATGCTGCCATTGCAGCGTTGTGATTGGATTACAGGAGGGGAGGGAGCATCAGCATGCCTGTTCCTGTTAGCAGAGGCGGCGCGGGACCCGGCCCAGGAGCAGAGGGCAGAGGCGGCGTGGACCCGGTCAGGTAAGTTTTCATTTTTATTTTAACATCCCCCCACGGTAACCCCCGCGCAACCCCCCCCCAGTATTGCGAGCCGCGACTGATCATTTACATCTGAACTGATTTTATTTTACTTGCTGCCGATAACAAATGCTTTTAAGTTTTAAACTTAAAAGCATTTGTTAACGACTTATCAGCCAACCCTAGGAGTAAATGCATCTAGTACTTCAGCTTCTGCAAATCTGGTGCGCTTTTTGTTTCCTACTGCATGAAAGACCTCAGAAGAAGCTGGCTGAGTGATGTTATAGAGAAGACATGATCCAGCTAGTTGTTGAAATCTGGAAAAGCAAAATGAAGGGTTTCTAAGCAAAGCAGCCAATTGTATTTCCTCCTTGATTCCAGAGCATTACCGCACGACTTTGCACGCCGTGCGACTGGGTATAACGCTGCAATTGGAATACACTTCGGTGGAAATATTTCATAACCTTCAAAACCTGTTATTGATTTGAATGAATATCGCACTTGTTATATAAAGTGTGGGTGTTTGGTATCCAAAACGTTGTTCTCTCTCCGTGTCGTTTCAGTGTAACCGAAAGTACATTAAACAGTGTTCAGCAAACGTTGCTAACATAATTAATTTAAATCCAATGATATTGATAAAGGTTAAGCGATTCTCTTGGCTTGGGAACATATTTTTTATGTTCCTCTTCGTAAAATGGATTGATTTACTGTGTGGAATATCTTCTTTGGGCTGAGTACAGAACATTTGTTATATCAAATCCTGGGACTTTTTTCAGCTTAACTTTCCCAGTAAATGAAAAACGAGTTTTTGTAAAAAAACGTATTGAAAATATATATCGAATTGCACACGTCAATGCAGAACTCTTTTCGTTTGTTGCAGTATTGTTTCTATTTAGTGCGTTCGTTCATTTACAGCAGCGCTGAAGGCATTTTGTTTCTTTTAAAAATGGTCCGAGCTTGTGTGGAGTTAAAGGCCTTTCCAAAGTCAAAACCTCTTTTATCAGTCGGGTCCCCATGACTTAGGGCTCCTTTTGTCAACAATGCCTCTGTGAATAAGAAAAATGATGCTCTGCGTGCATGAAAGCTCTGCTTGCAGCAATACTTTGTCCATGCATTTGACTTGTATTAGTTCTTAAAGTCATTTTGTGTTACTGGTGTTCATGGCTGGTGAAGCAGGACAATAAATATGTTGTGTTTGGACAAGGGGTTAGTGAGTGCACTTCTGAAGCACACCCGCCATTAGTGCAGGTTAGTAGGCCGTGTCCTGCACTCACTGTGGAACCTCACACCATGTCTTTGTGGTGTGTCCCCTGGCTGACAGTGTATGGGTCACAGAGTGTATGTGAGGGCTTAGCGAGTGAACTTCACAAGCACACCCGCCATTAGTGTATATTGCTCAGAGGTGAGTGGCACTGGCAGGGCCTAGCTTCAGAAACATTTCTATCTACATGTTGTTATATGACATCCCTTTGTTAATGTAATAACTGCACTTTCACAATTGCTTTATTAACCTTCTTGCTTCTCAAATTTGCTTGAAAATGCACCATTTACCCACTCTTTTTTCAAAATTTTCTCGGGGGGAAGACCCCCCGAACCCGCCTTAAGATGTTCGGGCTTGCTCGCTGCGCTCGATCGCCACGGTGCATTTACGGCTCACCACTTTCAAATCTCACTAGCCACCACTGACTGTGAGGGCCAAGAAATTTATATTACACACTGATATCCCAAAACTGACACATAACTGAGTTCCTCTGAGAACTGTGGCCAAACTCTGTAATGTGAAGGCAGAGAGTAGTTAGAGTGCAATTGTCAAAGGTAGGACCCCAATCTAGCATTCACCATGTGTTGCCACATGATGTGAAGTTGTTTGTTTTCTGCAGACTGAAAGAGTTCAGTCTTCAGGCCTTTTCTACAATAATTTTAACTTAAATTGTAGTTTAATCTGCCCCAAGGCTTGAATTTGGTGTGTCCCAAAATTTCGGGCCCTGAGATTCAATTTTTACTAACAAGACTGAAGGGTTCTGAAATTAATAGACCTGGGCTATGGTGTCTGGTTTGGAACTGTAAGCAGACCCATGTAGTGCATTCTTCCTCCACTGGGCCTGAGATTGTTATGATATTTGTTGATTAAGAACACATGATTCGTGGTATGAACTTGCACTTATAATGACATTCAAAATGATTTGTACGTGGGTGCCCATTATGAACAGGTCCAATAATTAAATGTCCATAAATCCAATGCTATTTAAGGCTTCAGTCTACTCAGTTGTATGTTACTTGAGCGGCTTTACCTACATCTTATGCACTACATACCCAGGAATAAATCTACTACTACTACATCACCACTCTAAGAAAAACATTAACTTTACTGCTACTTCAACCCTACCCTTTACCCTATATCTACTATGACTCTAATTATAATGTTCTTAATTAGTTTTAAATCATTATCTTAATTGTAATTGTAGCCCTATTCTTGGTTTTGTATTTCACCGCTAAATGTAATTAAATGATTTATACTTTATTGTATTTAATAACCTAACCCTAACCTTTAAATGTGTGTATTTAGTAAGTAATTAATTTCATTTACTAATCTAACGAAAACCTTAAATTATTTTCTTCTTTTTTCATTTTAACGTAGCAACATAACTCTAACCTTTAATAAAGGTTTTGTTTTCATTAAATTAATTTTATACTTTAACTTTTAAGTATATTTACTTATATTGTATTTTGTATTTAATAATGTAATAATCAACTATAAAGACGTAGAAATATGGCATTACTTATAATTTAATTACTACACCCCAACGTTTAAATATATTGAATTAATTTCGCAGTAAGCTAACCCTGACCTTTAAGTGTATTCAACCACTTTGTTATTGATTTAATTTAAAAATTTACCTCTGATCATTAAATGTCTGATGTACTTCTATTATATAACCTTCATTATGTAATCTTTAGTTACGGAATGTTGAGTGAATTCAAAGAATTAACCTACCTATAACCTTTAAATTGTTTTATTTCATTTATATTTAACTTACTTTATTTAATAGTGTACATTTAAATATAGTTGGCAACGTTGTAGGAGTCAGACTAGGAAATGAACTACCTGGTCTTCTCTCTCCAGAACCTTTGTCAGGACTGCATGTTCATCTCGTCATTTCCTGCCCAGTCTTGCAGTTACACTGCTGCAGTCTTTTCTAGTGTTTGTTCTGTAGCATTGCTTTTGAGTTTATTTACAGTTTAACTCCCTCTCCTGTATTCTCTCCTTCTGTGCTAAGACTCCATTCTTAATGATGGTGTTACAGCGCATTTTCACCAATCATTTTGACGAGTGTTTTGTTCTGCTTTTTATACATTTTTTTAGGTCTTGTCAAAGGCAGCGGTAGCTCTTCTCCAAAGTTCAGGTCTAATGCAAAAAAAATTACCCTTGAGGGACTTTGAGTCAGCCTCCATCCGCCAGTGGTTCGTTTTTGGTCAACCTCATTCAGCCTTTGCCACAAGAAAGTGTCATTCACTATCAGCAGGGCCGGACTGGCCGTACCGGGCATCGGGCTTTTCCCCGGGAGGCTGGAAGGGTGGGGGACGGTTTTGCAGCAGTGCTGCAATATTGGCCCCCAGCAACAAAAGCAGTACCCAAGACTTTCCAGCCTCGCGGGGCCTGGCAGTGCTTCCCCAGGGGCTGGTCCAGAAAATTTCCAGGGCTGCTTTGGGTCCCCCTCCGGCCCTGACTATCGGAGGAGTACATCAGAATCACCCTTTGCTGTTGAGTATTGGGCTTGTTAGTCCTTGTGCCTAGAGAGTGTCTGGCACTGCAGTACATGAACTATGAAGCGAAGCATCCATGCACGGCAGTGGAGGCATATTTGTGCCCCTAAAAGTGCTTCCACGCTCCTGTTTATGCTGCCCCAATTGGGGATTGCTTTATTTACATGTGTTTGCACCTAAATGTGATTTGTGCTACTAAAAGTGTTCCACGTCCCTGATAAAGTAGCATCAAGCATGATTTAACACATAAATGTGATTTACACCTACATCTGATTTTACTCACAAGAGTGATTTTCCACCTAAATTTGTTTTTGCTCTTAAATGTGATTGTTGCATTCACAAGTGTTCCTATTGTAATGAAATATTGGGCCAAAGGTTAATTTTGCACCTAAACATTATTTTGCACAGAAAGGTGTTTTTCCTCCTACATATTTTGTGCTTTTAAAATCCCTATTGATGTTGCATTAAGGATGACTTTACATTAGAATGTGATTTTAAACAATATGATTTTGCTCCTATATTTGATACTATGATGCTACTTACTTCTCACAAAGGATTATTTTGCACCAAAATGTGATTTTGCACATTTGTGCTCTTAAAAGCTTTCCGCACTCAAGCTGATGCTGTACCAAATAATTGATACACTACAAATGTAACAAGTGCTCATGTAAAGCGCTCCATTACCTTTGGGTCGACTTTGTGCTATATAAAACTGCAAAAAAAATCGATTTCTAATCCTCTCATATTGAAGTGGTTAGAACACTTTTTGAAATTGTTCAAAATCCTGACCTAAACCCCTCTCCCCCGATGCTAAACCAGAGAAATAGAAGGGGTGTGATCTAAAGATCGCAAGCACATTGACAAGCAGCCTTGGCAACACCAGTAGCTCTGGTTTAAATTGCCACTGTATGCAAACACAGGGATGCACAAATGGACACCAACTATTTGTGTCTAGTCTCTGTGAAACCCATCTCCTTCTGTGCAATGATATTGTTTGTATTCTCTAATCTAGTGGTGCTGCAGCAATGCTGGACCACCAGAAGCTTGAGAAATAAAAATTGGGGCACAGACAAAGACGTCACAGAAATAGGCAGGATGCATATAGACACGACACAGTCTGTGTGCAACAAGAAAGGGCGCCACAATGTTGTTTATTATTTGGAATTGGAGGTGGTTCCCTCTTGCCCTAGAAATGCTCACAAGGTACACTCAAGGGAGGGTACTGAAATTTGCTTTATAGTCCTTATGGATTGTCTTTTGTGGTGCTGCTGGCCTTCACCCATCAGGTACTTTGTGATCTGTATGTTGCCCACGGTGTTAGTGTATGGCTGCACTCGTGTGGGTATGTGATACTGTGTGGTATGGAGTGGTGTGCAGCAGTGTTAACCAATGAATTCAGTGGGTAATTTGATTTGTTTCTTGCCCATTTTTATTGATTTCCATTTGCATTGTAGTAGCTTTGTGGAAAATTATTAATCTAGTTGTCACCATTATAATGTTGGACTCCAAAGGACAATTTGATTTATTTGCACAAGTAGCAGAGAGAGCTAGCAAAATCCTTTTAGGAATGTATACAGTAACAACTGCATACATATCAGAAACAGCACCTAGTTGCCTTGCTAATCAGAACATGCGAGTCTCTATAAAATATCAGGACTGTGTAATAACACTCAACTATATTCAGAATCGAACAGTAGCGTACCGCAAAATGAAGGTGTCACCTGGCAGAAAGTGGCAATGGAGACCTTTGATGCTCCCCTATCTCACAGATAGTCATATATGCGCAGGCAGATTGGAGTTCCCGAAAGGGTGTTACACCCCCCCCCAATCCGCCCTGTAGGGGACTCACTCAATCAGGTTTTTTGTAAAGCACGAGTACTCACCCATTAGGGTCTCAAGGCGCTGGGGGGTGGTGGATCTGCAGTTCAGTCGAAGAGCCAGGTCTTGAGGTCCTTCCTGAATTGTGGGAGCGATGGTGATTGCCTGAGGTGCAGAGGCAGGGAGTTCCAGATCTTTGCAGCAAGGTAGGAGAAGGATCTTCCTCCAGCCATGGTCTTGCGGATCCGTGGGATGGTGGCCAGGGCCAGTTGGGCGCAGCACAGATGTCTGGTGGGAGTGTAGAAGGAGAAGCAGTGGTTGAGGTATGCAGGTCGAGCATTGTGGAGGGCTTGTAGGCATGCGTGAGAAACTTGAAGGTAATTCTTTTGTTGATAGGTAGCCAGTGAAGGTCTCACAGGTGGCTGGTGATGTGGCTGTGGCGTGGGATGCTCAGGATGAGTCTGGCAGGGGCGTTCTGGATGTTCTGCAGTTTCTTTTGGAGCTTCTGGGTGGTGCCGGCATAGAGTGTGTTGCCATAGTTGAGTCTGCTGCTGACGAGCGCATGGGTGACCGTTTTCCCAGACTCTGTGGGGATCCACTTGAAGATCTTACGAAGCAGGCAGAGCGTGTGGAAGCAGGAGGACTTAACGGCGTTTATTTGGTGGTTCATTGAGAGCGAGGAGTCCAGGATGATGCTGAGGTTTCGTGCGTGGTCCGTGGTTGTGGGGGGTTCCGAGCGCTGTGGGCCACCAGGAGTCATATCAGGCAGAACAGGTGAAGCCCAGGATGAGGACTTCGATCTTGCCTGAGTTAAGCTTGAGGCAGCTGTACTTCATCCAGGTGGTGACTGCCTTCATCCCATTGTGGAAGTTGCTTTTGGCGGCTGTGGGTTTGTCTGTGAGGGAGAGAATCAGCTGGGTGTTGTCGGCATAGGAGACGATGTTTAGTCCATGGCTTCTGACGATGGCTGCAAGTGGGGCCATGTAGATGTTGAAGAGGGTGGGGCTTGGGGAGGATCCCTGAGGCACTCCACAGCTGATCTCTGTGGGCTCTGAGTTGAATAGTGGAAGTCTGACTCTCTGTGGTCGCCGGTAAGGAAGGAGCAGATCCATTCTAGGGCTTTGTTGTGGATGCCAGCGTTGTGGAGTCTTGCGCAGAGGGTGTGGACCAGGAGAATGAGGGCAGCAGTTTCACCTCGGTCGAGGAGGGTGCGGATGTCATCCGTAGAGGCGAGGAGAGCAGTCTCGGTGCTGTGGTTGCTTCTGAAGCCGGATTGGGAGAGGTCCAGGATGTGGTTTGCTTCGATGAACTCGAAGAGTTGGGAGTTGTTGGCTTTCTTGATGACTTTGGTTGGGAAGGGGAGCAGAGAGATGGGTCTGAAGTTCTTGAGGTTCATCAGGTCAGCAGAGGGTTTCTTTAGCAGGGTGTTGATCTCTGCATGCTTCCAGACTTCCGTGAAGGTAGCAGACTCGATGATCAGTTGATGGTACGGCAGAGTTCGGGTGCGATGGAGGCGCCTGCTCTGTTGAAGATGTGATGAGGGCAGGGATCTGAGGGGGCTCCGGAGTGGATACTCTTCATGATCATGAGGGTGTCATCAGGGGTGAGGGTGGTCCAGTTGGGCAAGGTCTGCTGGGGTCTGGAGCCAATGGGTGCAGGGGTTGTGGGTGGGGTGGGTGTATCTTGGGTTGCGAAGCTGTCGTAGACCTCCTTGATCTTGAGGTGGAAGAAGGTGGCGAGGTTGTCGCAGAGGTCTTGAGAGGGGGGAATGTCTGCTGTCTCTGTGCTGGGTTTGGCAAATTCTTTGACCACGCCAAAGAGTTCTTTGCTGTTGTGTGCGTTGGTGTTGATGCGTTCCTGGATTGCAGCTTTCTTAGTTGATCTGATGAGGTGGTGGTGTGCGGTGACAGCGGTTCTGAAGGCTGCGTGATCTACCATGATTTTGCTGCTCCTCCATCAGGAGCGCCTAGACTCTTGGAGGGCGGGGGAGAACCAGCTGGTTTTCTTGGAAGGCTGCTTGCCTGAGGGTTTCCTGAGGGGAGCGAGTGTGTTGGCGCAGTCGGAGATCCAGCCGTGGAGGTTGCGTGCTAAGGTGGTGGCGTCCGTGGATGTCGGTAGTGGGTCTTGCTGAGGGAGGTTGTGAGCTGCTTTTCAGTGACCTTGTTCCAGCTTCTGGGAGGATCGGGGTGGGCGTGGTGTCGTACGGTGGGTTTAGTGAAGGAGAAGTAGACGCAGTGGTGGTCAGTCTGGCCGGACTGCATTACTCCCCTGGATCCCAAGTGGCCAGATTTAGATGATTCTCAAGAGTTTACACTAGTTGTCAGTGGCTTCACCTATTCAATTTAGAGGGGCCATCCGGCAAATGATGTCACAAAATAGCTTAAAACCCAAGAAAGGGTAAATCATCATACAGGTGGAGATTCTAGAATGCCTATTGTTGCTGATGGCTAGCGATGCAGGACTGGGTAAGGAAAGCCTTATTTCCTCTACAATAGATAGTCCCTTGAAGGTGTTTTATACCCCTCACAGTACTATGGTACTCGGCCCACTTGCACCCCTGTGCCAATAAAGTAAGTACACCACTGGTGCAACAATAGCCCCACTGAGCTCCAGGGGGCTTCCTTCAGCACTATGCACGGGTGGGCCTGAGAGCTCCTCATTGGGTCTGGAGCATGGGGGCCCCCTCAAGTTTTGTTAAGCCACTGAAGTACACACCTGCATGTAGAGCTGGCTTTAGGGTGGTGATACCGGTGCAGCTGCACCTGGCGCTGACCTTGCGAGGGAGTGCTGTGTTTGGAAATAATAGAAATAACTTACGGATTTAAAAACAACTGCTGCAGTGTTCCTTGTGTGTAAAGCAGTTTTCAGACAACAATAAAAATGTCAAGATAACTGGCAATTAATGCTCCTGCTGGACAGAGATTGGAATTTAGCCTAGTGGCAGTTTTTACTCATCATAAAGTAGCACAAAGGGATAATGTGCCTGCTGCAGATCACTGAACGGTATTTTATGTGGATAGCTCAGTTGGTTACTACCTTTGTCACAGAGACCCTTTTGTTACTTACAGTTCATAAGTTACAATCCAACTATAGCACAGAGACTTACTGTCATCAAAGAGCTGAAAGCAAACTTTATGGTATAGATTAGAACTTTATGCTTTTTTCCCCGTCTTTCATTATCCTAATGTAGCTAAAAAGGTTCGTTTGGTTACAAATGCATTCCTATTAGTAAAGTCAACCTAACCACGTTGGTACGTTTTAAATCCTGAGTTTGTGCTTCTCTAGACCAAGCACTCTTAAAATATACTGGCTGTTCCCGTTCAACTGCTGTTAGACACGTGGCAGTGATGACTGCAATCTATTGCTGGAATGGGCACGCATTCTGAGTGTACCACCTCAAGATTTCACCCACCGCCCACCGCTCTGCACCAGAACAGCACATCAAGGGTCAAGTGGCAGATGTGCCCCTAAGGGGATGATACTCAAACCACGAAACATACTAAACTGCAGCATATGCTCGCAGCAGTTCACTTTAGGAAATGTGCTAACAGACATGAGGTATAACACCACTGAAACCAATTATATGGAACTTGCATCGCAAGAGAACAAACGAATTAGTTTAGTCTGTTTGTCCCTTTTCAGGTAAAATCGAACCACAGAACAAGAATTGGCAACCGCAAGTGCCGCCTCAGCTGCAGCTATCAAGGGACAATGTGCAATTAAAAAAAAAAAGCGTTGACTTTCTTCAATGAATCATCGTGCTGTGAACCTTCGGTGAGAATTTCATCTTTTCTGTGGGCGGACACTCGTGTGTTACAGAGACACTGTCTGTGACTATCGATGAGACACCATCATTCCGCTTACTTAGGGCCCGGAGAGAGAGGGACGCCTCCCCGGGAACCACCTGATAAACCGTGTGTGTTAGGGGTGTGCTGTTGCTGATTACGAGAAAACGAATACTCCATACAACTGCCGGCAACCGTGACAGACCACGTAAACAAATTTACCGAAGGCCAGGATATTGCTTAAAACTTGAGTACGTTAAACACCAACAAGGACCCCGTGGTCAAAGTCACGTTGTCGCAAAAGGTAGTGTGTTTTCGAACACAGTAAATGCTCGCTCAAATCCAAGACGTGATGGCCAGCCTTGCCAAGTGCCACGCATCAAGGGTCAGACTAACGCAATTCGATAAACCTTCCCGCACTGGAACACTTTGTCACGCAATTTTGAGGGCTCCTTTGAGCTCAGCAGTAGTTCTTCTTTGTTTGCCACCTTGTAGAAAAAACATTTATTAGTGCAGCTGCTAAAAAAGTCATCAGCTGGGACACATAATAAGGGGTCGAGGAAAGATTTAAATGTTGCACCAATGAGGGTACTTTCTTAAATGTACCTTATTGAAGGGATTTTTCTGTTTGTTTTTAATGATAATTGAGTTTCACCCACAAGGCCTAATTATGAGTTTGGCGGTCCGAGGATTGCCTAACTCACGGTGGCGGTCCGGCCACCGCTGCACTGGGGGTCTGACCACCGGATTACAACTTGCGCAGTCGGAATGCCATGGCATCCCAGCAACAGCCATGGCTAGGAGATTCCTGGCAGTGACGCGGCGGTCAGAGGGCCGCAATATGCTTGGTGCTGCCCTGTGGCATTGCCAAGCATATTACGGCTTTCCTCACCGCCAGCGGTCTCATGGAGGTTTTTACTCCATGAAACTGCTGGTGTCGAGGAAAGAAAGGGGGCCCGTGCATGGGGGAGCATGCAGGGGGTGGCACATTTTGTGCCCCCCTGCGTGCATGCACCACATTCCTGCACGGTGCAAGAAAGTGCACTGGTGGTCCCGCGGCGGTGCAGTTTAAGGCTCACATATGAGCCTTTCAACTGCACCACCGCGGGACCGCCACGCCGCCCACCCGCCAGACCACGATAATACTCGTAATCTGGCAGCGGCCCTGTTTGGCGGTGTGGGAGCGGGGCGGTGGCGTGGCGGCCCGCTCCCACACCACCACACTTGTAATCAAGCCTTAAGTGTCTCACAAAAGGCATGGAATGTCAATCATAAGCACACTTAAACTATGATAATGTCACACATATGTAATCTGAAAACTTGGCAGCTATGTCAAGGTCATGGCATGACAGTGGCTGCAAACCCTGGTGAGTTTGATATATAACTTCATTTGAAACAGTCTTTCACTCTCAGGTTCGAAAATTCATGACCTGAATGCATATTGGTTGCGCCATTCTATTCTGATGCTTCTACAACCCCATTTTGCACTTTCTCTCCACAGAAGCTGCGGAGAGACAGGGGCAGGCAAAGAAGAGTACAGGATGAGGCGTGAGTCTTGTGGCGGGAAGGCACAATGGGCAACACATCTTACTGGTATTGCAGAACCGCACAGCGGTGCAGTGACTTTTCCTGTGTCAAACAGTAATTAGATGGAATAGTCCTAAAAATCTGGTAGAGACAGTCAGGCGTCCGCTCTCCGATATGTGATTGGCCATCCGCTTGTCTCTTGATGCTCTGTAAAGTATGAAATAGGTGGATACTGGCCCGTCTATTAATCAGTGTTTTAAATACTGCACACATCACAATTGCGAATTGTGCAATAACCACCTCGCCCCACATACACTTCGGCTGAAATTTCCTGGGGCAAACATGGCAAGCAAATACCAGGAGATGGGGATTTTGGTGCTTATGAGGATTCTGGTGAGGTAAGCACCAAAATTCACATATTATGCCCCATTTCCAGGGCGGCAATCGCAACTAGGTGCTATTTATCACACCCAATAAATTATGATGCCTGTGATAGATATTGAACCTCTTTCCGGGTCAGCCATAAGCTGGATCATAAATTTGAGAGCTTTTCCTGCAGCCCTCTACTTAATTTTTTTAAATTTTGGGTGAGGTGGTCACTGATGTTTGTCTTGGTACAGAATTGTGGTGGGGAAGAACTGTTTAAAACACCTACATATGATGACCGTGCCTTAACTGTTGCAATGCCAGGAATTCATAAACCTTATTCCCTGAAATATGAGAGCGGGGCACTCGTGATGTTGTGAGTTGTTGAGCAGCTAGGCACTTTGAGGTCAGCACATGATTTGAAGTTCATTCCAAAGTCACGTTATCGAACTGCATTCTCGACAACTTAATTGGTCTTTCCAGGAAGATTCAGTTTCAACACAACCAGAAAAACAGGTAGGTATTTAATATAAAAGTTGGTATTATTTTTATAACCAGCAGTTACCTAGTTCAATTTCTATTGCTGCTTGGAAGAGTTTACTGCACTGGTTTAGGCGCATTAAAATAAACGTGGGTGTCACTGGAAAGTGCTTGTATAATGTTGGTGTAGGCGTGACCACTGGCACTCAGTCCCTCTTCACGAATCAGGGGAGTTTCTCCCAAGTGCATTCTTTTTTTTTATAACTTTTTTTATTGGTTTTTCCAACAACAACACAGCTGGTGGTGGGAAACCACATCAAATGACAAATAAGTCTGACAGCTTCAAGTACACCACATTACCCTATTGATATGGAATAGTTGGTAACCACATAGTATTGATACATATATACTCTACCGATGTGCCTCCCCACTGAGTCGTCTGTATTGGTCGATGCTCCTGCAATGTTATCAATTTCTTCACACATTCTGCTCTCTCCTCAGCCCCACTGTCCTCCCTACTCAGAGTCCGTATCATTTCCTGTGTGTCTTTCCATTTGGACCAGATCTTATCAAACGTCCTGGGGCAATCTCTCACCTTATACACAGTGACTTCTGCCTGCATGCACCAGTTCATATTGTGAACCCATTTAACTAGGCTCGGAGACGATTTTGACCCCCACAGTTGTACAATGTCTCTCAAGGCCACCTCCAGGACCGTGTTACAAAACAGTTAATCATATTAGGACAATGTAATAACTCCCATGGACCCAGCAATGCCAAGGGTAGAGTGAGTGTTATCTTGTCCTCCACCACCTCCGATATTTGGTACTCCACACATTCCCAGAATGTACATAATGAGGGGCAACTTCACAGTGTATGTACCAATGTCCCTGGTTCACCACACCCCCTGAGGCACCGGTCATCACTGACTACCCACACAAAATAGTTTCGTACTACTGTAGTAGGCCCTTGCAGAATCTTAAGCTGGACTAAGCGGAACCCTGCTTTAATTGCAATCTCGCTTGGGTAACAACATGCTTCCACCCAGTCTGCGTCCTCCAGAGCCCCCAGGTCTACATCCCATCTAGCTTTCAGTTTGTCTAGGGGACGTTGACAGTTCATCATAAGTGTTTAGTAAAGGTGTGAAATCACGTTTGTGTAAAGGTGCTGCCAAGATCCGAAACTCCAGTGGAGTCTCTTCTGCTATATTTGGCAGTAAGTCTGCATAATCTTTAAGTGTCTGTTGTATCTATTAGGTATCTCAGGAATTGTCCACAGTTAAGCTCATATCTCAACTTCAGTTCTGCGAAAGGTACTATTTTACCCTCCTCCCATATGTCCCCCACCTTTGTAAGGCTTATCAGGTCCCACTGGCGACTCCCCTCCTGGTGCCACATCTTCGCTATTAAGTCAGCCTCCCATAGTGGAGTTTCTAGTGTCAACCTTGACTCCCATCCCATTACTCTCATAGCTACTCTCCACACCCTAGGCATCTTGGGCGTTGGAATTGGGAGTTCCTGGAGATCTCCCTTTTCATATATATGTCACATACAGCAGTTGGCTCTTCAATAGGGCACATTTCTCAGTAAGACGTTTTCACAAAAGGTACTTATCAACAGTAGAATAACCGGAAGTATCTTCGCCTCTTCTACCCAATCTTCCAAAAAGTTTAACAAGTGCTTGGCATAAATTTTGCTAGCAATATCTAACAGAGGTATGAGTTATCATCTGATAGTTATGAGGTTCCTCATGAGGGACTTTTTATTGATTGGTACCTTTCCATGTATCTGGAATTCTGCTCTCCATAATAACTGCAATAAACAAGGGCACAAATGCTTGTGCCCAAAGTTTGGAAATCAGTTGTAATATAGTAGTGGGTATACCATTTGGCCTGTGTACTCTTGACCTTTGAGCCCCTTTATCGGATTTTCAACATCTTTTACTGCTGGCATCAGATCTTCTTGTGTTAAGTTTGTTATGGCATAACTTCCTTGTGTGCCAACAACGTCGAACTCTGAGATATTTTCTTTTTCTTTGACACTATGCAGCACTGTGATATATGCTACCCAAATATCTTTATCAACAGCGCTTGCCAACACCTTTTTATTTGTTTCAATCGCTTTGCCTATAAGTTCCCCAAAAACTTTAGACCGCTTCTCACATAATGCCATGATAACCTCTGACCACTTTTTTCTTTTCTGCCCAAACTATTCTTCTAATCTGCAGACCTATACTGGTTTCTTATAGGCCCCCCCCAATGACTGATCCAATTTGAAAGCATTTCTTTTTAATCTTGCTCTTGCTGTATATATTGCCCAACGTGGTCATACAGCACTTAAGTGGGCTCTGATCTTAACTGTATTTGCCCTTAATCTTAGGTCTTCTACACATTTTTCATAACCTGCTGTTATTTCCTTGGATACATGGGTATTATATGCTAATATAAGATCATGAACCAGCTTTTCACTTTGGGCCTTACATTTTGTAGATCAGATGATCCTTCAATTGTTCTTACAACAAGCATGTCAGCTATCAGCCCAGTTTTCTCTGTTATTGACACGAGTATTATGGGCTGCACACAGGAAAGCCACTAACATCTAGGTCGAGAGCTACCAGTTACTCCCAAGCTACTCATTGGAGAAGCCTGGGCTAGAGATACTGAAGATCTGAGGAAGTGGTTAAGAGTTTTATTCACAATCAAATCACTTTAGAATTAGGCTATTGCTAGGCACTCTTTTTGGTCACCACAGGCTTCCCCCCTACAAGATCCAAATGCGGCCCATTTAATAGGTTACAGATATGGTAAATTCCCATGTATCTAGGGTGGCAATATTCCTCTTACAAACTCTCAGCTGGTTTTCACTTTAAGAGGATAGAACCTGTTGGCAGAACACCTATGACTAGCCTTATTCCTACCCAATCATGAACTAAACCACAAGAGAGAGATGCTGCTGCTTCAGCATGGGTTTTCGGTCAACGTATTGCAAAAAAAATATTGTGATGCAAAAATATTGTGTCAAGAATATTGGGATATCAAAAAATATCGTCGACAGGAACATCGAAGGTAAAAATATCGGTTTTAGTGTTATTTTTAATAATGTTTTAAAAATATTGATGTACAAACTATAATTGTAATATCGTTTGTAAATGTTAATTAGGATGTAATTTATTGCAGTGTGTTTGATTGTATGTGAGTACTTTTTTGATTTTGTTTCTAGTTAGATCATTTTTTAGGTATGAAAATTTTGAAATTTGTTTTTCTAGTTGTATTAATGTAGAATAATTAATTGTTGAATCCTCTTTTTTAGTTGAGGGATATTGGGTTTTAGGGAATAAGAGTGGGGAGATTTAAAAAAAAATTATGTTTTAAATGTATATATTAATGGTAATAAATAATTTTAAAAATGATATATTTTAAAAACATATAATAATGGTTTTAATACAGTAGAATATTTAGAAAATATTTGTGAAAATGTAAAACTTTATATAATTTTTTATTTTAAAACTGTATAAAAAATTTACATTATTTTGATTAAAGTTGTACTTTTAATTCATCTTTTTGTTTCTTAAAATAAAAAAAGTATTATTTTTTTAATGTATGATTGTTATGTTTTATTATAATTTTATTTTCAGTTTATTCTTTAAAGTTTATGAATGGTTGTAAATATTTTCAACAATATATTATTTTGTAATAGTCATTAAAACTTAATTTTATGTATTAAAGTTGAAATTTGTATATATAGGTTTGCAGTTTAGACTAGTGTGTTTATAGGCAATATTTAGTTAATTTTATATTTAAAAAATGTGTTGTTATGGAGTGATGATTGTGTATGTAACATTTTTATTTGTATTACCTTGGGTAAAATGTTTTATTTTGAATTGACTATTGCAAATTTCACCCCTTTAGCATCCAAAATCTTCTTCAAATATCCTGAGATTGGAGTGGGAAAAGTCATTGCCACCCCTTTAGTGTCCAACACCTTCCCCAAATTGGTTGAGATTGGAGTGGGAATAGTGAATGTCACCTGTTTAGTGTCCAATACATTTCCCAAATTGCTTTAGATTGGAGTGGGAATAGCAAATGTCGCCCATTTAGTGTCCGGCATCTTCCCCAACTTGATTTAGATTGGAGTGGGAATAGAAAATGTCACCCCTTTAGTGTCCAACACCTTCCCGCAGTATAGTAAGTTTGGAGTGGAAATAGTAAATGTCACCCCTTCAGTGTTCAACACCTTTCCCAGACTGGTTTAGATTGGAGCAGGAAGAGAAAATTTCATCCCTTTAGTATCCAGCACCTTCACTCAACATGGTTAGATTGGAGTGGGAATTAGTGTCCAACGTGTTAGAATTGAAAATGATATTGTCCTGTTGCTCATACTTCATTCTGTATTAAGTTAGCATTCATGGAACCATTTTATTAGTAGCCGCCATTTTGTTCTATGATCGAAGCTGAGCTTCTGCCTCATACTGCTTGCCTCAGCAGAAAACTGCCTCGATGTATCTTTAGTTTGTATTTCTCCAAGGCCGAGTTTCGCTGCACTAATGAATGTACTCTCTATTATGGCATACCTTTGCTGTTAGATAGGCTTGTTCCCTCCTTCTAGAATGGCGGGCGTGGGCAGAGTAACCTTGAAGTGGACATAACATGTACCCGGTCCCAGGACCATAGCTCATCCTTCTGTGCCTCCTTTGTTCGCTAGTGCCTGGACTGGAATTTTCCAGCCTGGGCATGTTCCTGGGGATTTGGAAATGTATAATATCTGATGTTATGTTGGGGGGGAGTCAGTCCCTCGGCAGCCATCTCGCGAGGCTGGTCAGACTGGGCTCCGCTGCAGCGCAATACTAATAAATAATTTTGGTTTATATTCTCTACTGTCTGACCGACTCTTCATTTGTTTGGAAGGCCGAGAGGTGGTCACAAGTGACCCGGGTGACCCTATTTGGGTCACTTCCTTCAGTTGGCACCTGAACAGGGACTCCATCGGGTGACCCATCCTCGCCCGCAGAGGAGTGAGGAGGACGGGGCCACGTCGAGTCAGATGGGCGGATCGGGGATCCCTGCACGATAGAGCCTAGTACTCGCAGCTGCCCCGCCTATCTGATCGGGCGGTGCCTCGCCCAGTGGTCGTCCCGGCTGGGGTCCTGAAAGGCGAAACCCTTGGATCTGACCGTTTGGTCCGAAGAGTCGGCAGTGGAGAATAAGTTTGTTCGACCTGTGTGCACCAGGTGAGTTTGCTTTGGTTCTTTGTGAATATGGCGCCCTTTGAATAATACTTGGTAGGTCTGCGGACCGTATTTGGGTACAGAGTGTCTGCGGACACTCTGCCAGGCAACGTAATGGATCTGGCTTACTTTTGAAAATGCCTAGGATTTGGCTGATTTTTGGCTTCATGGTATCAACTCTGGTTTGTCTCTTTGGTGCAGACTGAGAACTGACTTTGGGTTTTCTTTGTTTGACACGGTCTGAGGACCGATCTTTCGAAAGATATTTTCGAATTATTCGTCTGGCACGAATAGTGAACTTGTTTCCTTTTAACATGCCCTGCTGGAGCAAGTTGTGTTGTTTGGGGTGCCGTTGTTGTTCTGCTGATGCTCAATTGGAAGAGAGGCAGCCTGCGCCTTCGGAAGGCACCCCGAACTTCGATATGTATGTTAAGCACGGCCTTGGCCCTATTATGTTTAGTACACTATGGCACAAATATACGAGGGACAATGCCGAGTTGCAGTGGCCGCCAACAGGTACATTTGATGAACAGAAATTGAATTTCCTGCAGGATAAATTGTTTGCTAGACAAAGTAGGCAATCGATGTTTGATTGTCTCCGGGTATGGCAAAAGGAAGCTAAGCAAAGACGACTGAGAGCAGAAAAGGAGGCCCGAAGAGGAAAGATGCAGACAGTAACCCAGAAAGCAGTAGCGTATGATAGAGAGAAAATAGAGAAGGGTATAGAGTGTGCTGATAGAAAGTTTAGGCTGCAATGTGACAAATCCTATATTGCCTGAGAAGAAGGCGAGACATTTGTAGAGGATCTGTTAGATACACGACCCACGCCTCCATATGCTCGCAGAGAATATATCCTGCTATCCCACAGCCCCAGTCTTCTGCCTCTCCTGCCCCTGCCTCTGGTTCTCCTGCTATTGACCTGGCTGCCTCAGCTACAGCGCCTCCTGTTTCTTCTTCGGCTTCACCTGTCGCGCCTGCAGCGACTGCAGGTCTCTCTGCTACGCTTATTGTTCCAACTCCTTTTTCTCCTACTTCTTCCCTCTCTCCATCACTTACACCTACGGCACAGTCGTTAGTAACTCTGGTGCCTGCCTCTTCGACTATTGTGCCCTCCCCACATCTCCTCTACCCGACATTGTTGAGCATTGGAACACCGGTGCGTGGACTGGATGACGGGGACTGGGCAACTGCAAGGGAACGAATGGGGCGGGTGCTGATTCGGTTTGATGTGGGGGATGCAGAGAAAAGATGGTAGCTAACCAGGCTGCCCAGTGGGCCCGTAATCCAATTTACAGTGTGGAAGATGTGTGGAGCGTGTTGAAAGAGTATGAACTATTTGTACAGCAGCATGCCCTCAAACATATGTCGGCTACTTTGATTGGGTTGTGGGAACAGTGCTTTAATGGTGTTGCACCCCAAATTATTTATGACATCCGGGACCGTGTGTATGCTGCTGACATGGCCCCTAACGACGTTTTTAGTAATGTTGCGACATTGATTGGATACAGAGGCAGGTTGCACCAGAAGAGCCTGACAACAGTGTCCCAGTTTCCGATGAGGGAAGTACATCCGATCTTCCACCCTGAGATACCGGAGCGGCGAGACCAGAGGGATGCTGTCATCAGACAGCGAGTAGAGGCCCGCTTCCAACAACAATGGGTTTATACTCCTTGGACAAGGAGTGAGTTCTTGTCTCTTAAGACTCAGTTACCCGACCCTAGGAAAAATCCAACTGCATACTATAAAGAATTAACAGAGGCTGCGTCGTCGACGGTAATGACGTTGGCAGACATTGAGATGATTTTCGATTTATTGGTGCCAGTTGATATTTGGCAGCAGGTGCATACGCAGGACCATGTTGTGGAGTTGGGTGGCACTTGGGATGAGATCAGGGCATGGGATAAAGAGAGGAAGCCTGGTGAGAAACCTAAGGCTGAGATACTAGCTTTGCCAGGTAGAATTATTACTTACATGCACTCTCTAATTCCACCCAGACGAGTAGATTGGGACAAGTTAACAGCATGTTGTCAGAAGAAAGATGAAAGATTATCTGATTTCTTTACTAGGTTTGAAGGTGTGTTTTTGTATTTCAGTGGACAGGACTTGTCGATGGAGGGAGTTGTCCGACTGTTTGTTAACAGATTTGTTACGAATCTGCTTCCCGAGATCGCAACTCGGTTGCAGGCTTCGGAGAGCACTTGGACTACCTCCTCCCCATCAGTGATATTAAGCATGGCACAGTATTATGAACATAGAGAGAACGAAGAGAAGGAGAAGGTGGAGAGGAAAAATAAGGAGTTGAAAACGAAGGTGTTGATGCAGCAGGTGTCCGGGGGAATGGTAGAGGACGCAGCACTGATCCGGCCCGACACCTGCCCCGTACTAGCAAAAATGCAGCGCCTGTGGGGCCGAACCAGTGTGCATATTGTAAGGAGGAGGGACACTGGCGCAGTGAGTGCCCGACGTTGTTGCAGAAGGTTGCGGCCCCTAGAGGACGGGGTTCTCGTGGACGGGGTCGTGGAGCAGGTGGCCATGACGGAGGCCAGGAAAATGAGAACAGCAAGGTCGCTCTGATCGGAACTATTTCGATGACCCTCTGGGGCGACAGTACTATCATGATAACTATGATTTGGATGAAGTGACTGGGTTAACTCATGGTTAGGACAGCCAGGGTTAGGGTGAGGGACCAGTTCAGATACCTGTAGATCAGCGCGGACACTATGTTACTACTGATTTGCAGGGCTCAGCTAAGCAATTCTTGGTGGATACAGGCGCAATGAATAGCTCTGTTTCTCGCTCACTGGTCCCCGGGGCAGCCCTGTCCGGCCAAAATAATGTTTCGGTAGGCTTTTCAGGTATACCGGTTGTGAGCCCCATTTCCAAGCCACTTGCCCTGACTATTGGTCCTTTTACTGTAGATTCGCCCTTTCTATTGACATCCAACTGTGGAGAAAATTTAATGGGTTTGGATTTGTTAAAAAAGTTGCACGCGACAATTTCTTGCTCCCCGGATGGTGTCTATATGACAATCGGACCCAATGTAGTGAGTTCCAAGCAGTGTCTGTCCAAGGATGAACCCCTTCCCGCTGAGTTTAAGGATGTGCCAACAACTTTATGGGCTACAGGTGATACGGATGTAGGGCTGTTAAAGATACCTCCAGTTTCTATCAGGGTCAAGGACAATGCTGTTCTCCCTCGTATCCCTCAGTACAAAATACCGCAAGCAGGGGAGCGAGCTCTAATACAGATAATACAGGATTTGATTAAATCAGGGGTTGTTGAAGAGACAACTGCGAATGTGTGAAATAGCCCTATTCTTCCCATTCTTAAGAGGACACGCTCGATTTGAAGAATGCATTCTTTAGCATTCCAATCCATCCAGATAGTAAGCATCTGTTTGGATTTGCCCTTGCCGGCAGAAGTTTTAGATTCTGTCAAGCTCCTCAGGGCTATACTGAGAGCCCTAGTATATATAGTCAAGCTTTAAAAGGCCAATTGGATTTCCTCACACTTCCCCCAGGTAATGTATGACTGCAGTATGTGGACGATCTCTTGATCGCTTCTGACACTGAAGACAGTTGCAAAGATGCAACGGTTAAATTAGTGCTACATTTGGCCCATCACGGACATAAAGTGTCCCTTTCAAAATTCCAATATTGTCGACAGGAGGTCACCTACTTAGGTCACCTACTGTCGAAGGAGGGAAGGAGACTAACACCTGAACGTATTAGTGCTCTTGTCAAAATGCCCATCCCTAAGACTCAAAGGGATGTGCGAGCTTTCATCGGCATTACTTCGTATTGTTGCCACTGGATTCCTAACTTTTCCTTACTAACAAAGCCGCTGTTGCAGCTAACCACTAAAGATGTGCATGAACCCTTGCCCTGGACGCCTGAATGCCAACAAGCTTTTGAGCAACTAAAGGTCGTGCTTTGCTCTGCGCCTGTGCTTGGTACGCCTGACTACCAGAAGCCGTTTGTGTTGTATGTACATGAGACGGCTGGCTGCGTGCTCTCTGTCTTAACACAGGCCTTTGGAGGTAAGCAGAGGCCGTGTGCTTATTTTTCTGCTCTACTTGATAACGCCACGAGAGCCCTCCCGAGCTGTCTAAGAGCTGTCGTGGCTGTGGCTGTGGCTGTCTCTATCAGACAATCGGCAGGGCTCGTCCTTGATACTGATCTCACAGTCATGGTACCTCATGCTGTGGATACACTTTTGAACAGAACAAAGACACAGCACCTCACCAGTGCACGTCTGACTGGTTACGAATTAACCCTTTTCGCACCACACGTCACCATCAAATGATGTGCCACCCTGAACCCAGCCACGTTACTACCCCTCCCTTCTGAAAGTGAGGAAATAGACGTGCATGATTGCATCTTTCGCACTGAGGAAGAGACGAAGGGACGGGTAGACCTGAATGATGTTCCCCTATCTGAACCCCAAGGGGAGCTATATGTCGATGGCTCTTGTTTCAAATTACCGGATGGCACAACAACTGCGGCATATGTCATAACAACCCTGCACACAGTTGTCGAGACATCACGAGTTCCCTATCAATCGGCCCAAGCTAGTTAGTTGCCCTTCTTCGAGCTTGTGAGCTAAGCAAGGGTCTGACTATCAATATTTATACTGAACGCCAGTACCCCTTTGGAGTTGCCCACAACTTTGGGCGGCTCTGGGCGGAGAGAGGATTCCTGACTTCACAAGGGCTAAAGATCCAGAATGGCCCATTGATACACAGGCGTTTGTCAGCCCTGACACTTCCCAAGAAGTTAGCAATAGTGAAGTGCAGCGCCCACAAGGCAATTACTGATGATGTGGGAAGGGGAAATGCATTTGCAGACCTAACAGCTAAGGAGACAGCCCGAACAAAAATGAAAAGAATGTTTGTGGCAGGCCCTGCTAGATGGGTACCCGAAGTTACTATGTTTGAGGATACACTGGATAGTGTCAAAGAAATACAGAGTGAGGCAATGATTGAGGAGCTAGCAGGATGGCAGGGAAGCACAGCACGTTTAGACAAAGATAGGTGCTGGACGGATAAGTCAGGAAAGCAAAGGTGGATGTTACCAGATGCCTACGTCCTCCCTGTAGTCACTATGGTGAACGGGCCAGCTCAGATTAGCGCCAAGGGCATATGCAAGCTATTGGACCCCGTGTGGCAGAATGATAACATCCCGAAGGTAGCTGCCCATTTGGTTAAGTATTGTATGGTATGTATGATGTACAATCCTGGGAAGGGCACTCCTACACCCCCTGGCAATTTTACACCCCCTTCTTTCCCTTTTGAGGTCCTTCAGATGGACTATATCGAGATGGTGCGGGTTAACAATTTGAAATATGTGTTGGTGGTTGTTTGCGCATTCAGTAAATGGGTTGAGGCTTACCCCACTAAGGAGAATACAGCTTTGGCGACGGCGAAAGCCCTCCTGAAGGAGTTCTTTCCCCGCTTCGGTTTGCCTTGTTTAATTTGGAGTGACAATGGCAGTCACTTCAATTCAAAAGTTATCCAGTTGGTGTGTGATGGGTTACACATTAGACAGACGTTCCACGCTGCACACCACCCCCAATCAGCAGGCTTGGTTGAGAAGTACAATGGTACTCTCAAACTGAAAATGGCAAAAATTCAGGAAAGCACAGGATTGAAGTGGCCAGATGCTTTACCGTTAGCTCTTTTGTCAACCAAGGCTACGGCTCACACTAAAACAGGATTGTCCCCATATGAGGTCGTGTTCGGCCGCCCAGCAAATGTTTTGGGCGTCCCTCGACCAAAGCATTTTTACGATATTGAGTATCCTCTGGTAGTAGACTACCTTTACGAATTGACTAAAAATTTGCGTTCTATCCATCAACAGATACAAGAGACGTTGCCGCAGCCAACAGAGGGGCCCGAGCACACCATCCGACCTGGCGAATTTGTTCTCGTCCGGCACTTCCAAAACGGGGAGCCTGGAGCCTCGTTGGAAAGGGCCTCTGCAGGTACTTCTTGCCACCAGAAGTGCCGTCAAAGTGACCGGTCGGAAGAACTGGCTGCACATTAGCCATTGCCACAAGGTGCAGTTGCCTCTCCCCTATGACATGGCATAGGTGACCACGAGACAGAGAGTGCCACGCTTCATCCCTTTCTCGGATGCCCGACTGACGTGGGTGCAAACAGAGGAAGAGAACGATGCGGTGTTGAATGAGGCGGTCCCCCAGAAGTAAGGACCATCCAGGAACCTCCTCCACCTGACCCACAAGTGCTTGAGCCTCAGTCTCTTGGCCCCTCTGAATTTGAGCCCCTGTTTACTGATCACTCTGTGCCTGGAGTGGCTAGGTACAATTTGCGTCCCCGACGGAGGAACACTGCACCAAAGGAAAAGTCAGCTTAGTAGGGATGGACTGCATGGATGAAGAATAGGGTGTATGTACCCTGCCCACGGTACCAACGATAGCTTAGGGAAAGGGAGTTTGGTGCATTGTCCAAGACACTGAACGGGATAAGCTGAGGGTGTCTTCCCGGAAGGGGGTGCCCTATCCTGGACGACGTGGGATTTCTTCAACGGGCTGCGATCGCGCTGCCCCACTGTAGATGAACAATAGAGTCTGTCAGCAAAGCTCAGACGGACGCTGGATAGTCTTTTCCCATCCCACTATTTCCTTGTCATTGGCACCATTCCATTGCGTTTTCCTCTTCTGATCACTATGTATCCCTTTGGCCGCCCGATTGTTGAGGAGGAACAGCCTCTTGCAGCACCACGTTTGGAGAGGAATGGGGTTGGTTGGCCCAGTTGGTCGAGAAAGAGTAAAATAGTGTCTATGCTAATTATCCTGATTTCTCTTATAGCAATGCTTGGAATAATGTGGTTCCTTGAAGAAAAATATCCTGTGCATTCTTTGATTGGTACAACACCTGCTCCCCCTGAACATATGTTTTTAACTTTGGCACCTCACAAAGGGGATCACCGGAAGTCCTACAAGGATAATGTGTTTATACAAATGTTGCACCAGGCACATAATGCGTCTAATATGACAAACTGTTGGGTGTGTGGACTACTTCCTTCGGTGACCCATAAAAGTGAGAACTATTTGTTCATGCCATTGTCCTACATTAACAGTTGTGAGGGGTGGTTTGCATTGCTTAGTATGGTGCGTCCGAATCCCCCTTTTAATACATTAGAAAGAAAGAGTATTGGTTCCCACACCATAATACAAAATGTACGCTTCCAGCATAGAGCACCTCCTGGTGCTCCTACAGGTCGAGAGCCGTTCGGTAGATTGTTCCTAAGCTCTTGCATGCATGCATACAAAGGGGTAAGAAATGGAACATGGTATCATATGGAAATAGATGATTTCCTGGGGTTCAACACATCAGAATATTTCCAGTCCTTCCAGGCTCGTAATGTCACTGAGGATAAGCCAATGCCGCTGTCAGTGGTAAACACCACCGCTAATTTCTGTGTCCAGGGGAGTGGGAAGATAGAGGTAGGGGAGAGCAGGTGCAAAACTACATATAAGCTGAGAGCGACAGATAGTCCACCCCTGGGACTACCCCCTAATGTCTACTTTGTTTGTGGATCCCAGGGTTATGTTTGGCTCCCTGAGGGATGGTCGAGTAGGTGTTATCTCTCTTACCTCTTGCCCCCGTAGATATAGCTCCGCCTAATTACCATAAAGACCATCGATTGCAACGTAGGAGTACATACCTGTCCCGAGTCAGCAGGAATATTAACACAGAAGATGTAGATCAGACAGATACCACTCTGCAGCATTTCATCGATGCCATGAAAGGTATTGTACCCTTTTGGGGCCCTATGTATAATAGCCTAAATATTCGTAGACTCACTAGGGTGGTAGAAGGAGTGATAAATGCAACTGCTGGTATCCTGACTAACATCACAGCTGAGCTCCAGGCTACGAGACTCGTTGCCCTCCAAAACCGGATGGTGTTAGACGTCATCCTTGCTGATCGGGGTGGGGCCTGCCGCGTCATCGGCAGTAGCTGCTGTGTATACATACTGGACCACGCTCCAAATGTATATGCTGCTATACAGAAGCTCCATAGGCTTGCCTCTGACATACACCAGGAGAATGGCACATGGTCTCTCACGAGTGGTTTTGGGGCCTGTTTGCCTCTTGGGGTTGGAAGATTATCATTTTTCTGGTTGCCATAGCTGGTATCATTTTAACATGTTGTCTGTGCATACACTGCCTTCCTGCCTGTTGTGCCTGCTGTGTACAAATGTTGACGCCTCGCCCCAAACACTTGGAACATGATACTAAGAATAAGGCTATGATGATGCAAGACATCCAGGATATGTGTATTGACGAGGGCATTTTTGAATATTAATGATGTATGTCTAGCCTTGTAATGTGTTCATTACATACCGCATAGAGTTTTAGCTTTCGCTGTTAGCCACATAAATTAGCAAATGTTTCCTATCTTTAGAATTGTAAGGCCCTTACCTGATGGCAATAATACAATTTAGATGTGAAATCAGTTCCAACCTGCACACCTGATTTAGAAATTATATTCAAAGCTTTTTAAAGTAATTCTTTTTTAACTAATGCGTGCTGCTGTGGGCTTAAGGGCCTGCCTATAGCCCTGTGGACAAAGTTACACTGGAAAGAAAAGCGGAGAACCTCCGTTTTGACACACAGCGCACAGCGTAGAGTCCCTAGGGTTTCTTTTTTGAGGTATGAATGTTCACAATCTGTTACATCAATAATTAGACAAAGTATACATTGGTATTCAGAAAAATTCTTTCATTTGATATCTTTTTTCAAACAAATTTTGTACAAACGGAATGTCTGCTTCACAAAAATATCAACAATTCAAACATAAACGCCTTCAAATATTTGAAACAAAAATGCTCAAGACATTGTTTGTGTCATACAATCAGAGCAAACCCAATGCATTTCGGGTTGTGAAACCCTTCATCAGGGGAAAATAGTTTGGAGCATTCCAATGTAGTCTGTGGTCTCCTGCCGGAACAGTACAGAAAAGACAAAAACATTGTATCACTTTTCAAATGTATTATACAAAGACGTCAAAAAGACTTAAAATATCTGTGTTTGCCGCCACTGTGACAGAATGTGATCATGACAAGCATGCAACACAAGTTTGCGGTGACTCCGGAAAAAATTATGTGAAATGAAAATGTGTCGTGTCCCTAGGAGGAGTGGAAATAGCCACGTGCAAACTAAAATATAAGATTTTTCCCCATGAGCCCGAGTGTGGTTCATTGCAGCACATATCAGGCTTCTCACTCTCTCATTACTAAACGCGTTAAGAGTAAATAATTGTGCATGCCTCACATATCTCCTCAAGGCAACTGAGTACCAAAAAAACACTTGTTTACCTTCAAAAGTGAGGTGTATAAATAGGTAACCCGAAATGAGCCTCTTGTCTCAGGACTGAACGTATCTAAAAAATCAAGGTGTGAGCGTAAATACAAACGCTATGCTCCTCATTAAATTCCCTTTAACGTGCCGAAATTCAAACAAATCTTACCGGTGTTATTGGCGTGACCCAATGAATCTGCAATGAAAATGCAGAGTAACCTGCTATCGACCCCCTACTACTCGCGGGTACGATATGCTTACTGACTTCCTCTCATATCAAAGTGCCCTTACCTGAAAGCTTGATTGCAAGTAGCGTGTTTAGGTCCACTGTAAAACGTAAAGAATCCACGTTAACATTCTTATACAGAGCGGAGGTTCCCGAGTTAATGTTATCAAACAATCCCAGCTTTGGAAACTCACCCACGTCAGACGAGCGTTCGTCGTAACTTGTCACGTGACTCCGTGTAGCGTGAGACGTGACAACGTTAATACTCTATTTGTAGCTATTTCGTACTGGGATATTTCCTCCTTCAAGGCAGCCAAACTTTATTGACAGCGGTGTCAACAAAATACATTATGGCAGATGAGAACCTCACTGTTATGCAAACTGATCCGATGTGGACATGCATATATTACCCATGCATAAGCTCAAACGGATCCACATGCATTCTCATCCGAGATAAGAGCTTGTGTGCTACATTTGTATTGACGGAAGCGTAAAGTGTAACGTGAGAGAAAATGCAAATGAAAAAATGTGAATAATAACACGTTTGTGACAGTGGATGCTAACACAGATTTACATGCGAGATTACTGGGATAAAAATGGTAATGAAACACAAGTGCGTTACAGGAAACATTGCAATTCATAATGATCGTTAAGACCTTTCGGTATAATTGTCCCTAAGTAATTAATCCAAAAAGTTTTCTGAATAACAATGTATACTTTGTCTAATTATTGATGTAACAGATTGTAAACATTCATACCTCAAAAAAGAAACTCTAGGGACTCTACGCTGTGCGCTGTGTGTCAAAACGGAGGTTCTCCGCTTTTCTTTCCAATAATAAAATTTAGCAATGAATGCTAAAAGGAGGGTCTGTTAGAATTGAAAATGTAATTGTCCTGTTGCTCATACTTCGTTCTGTATTAAGTTAGCATTCATGGCACCATTTTATTAGTAGCCGTCATTTTGTTCTATGATCGAAGCTGAGCTTCTGCCTCATACTCTTGCCTCAGCAGAAAACTGCCTCGATGTATCTTTAGTTTGTATTTCTCCAAGGCCGAGTTTCGCTGCACTAATGAATGTACTCTCTATTATGCCATACCTTTGCTGTTAGATAGGCTCGTTCCCTCCTTCTAGAATGGCGGGCGCGGGCAGAGTAACCTTGAAGTGGATATAGCATGTACCCGGTCCCAGGACCGTAGCTCATCCTTCTGTGCCTCCTTTGTTCGCTAGTGCCTGGACCGGAATTTTCCAGCCTGGGCGTGTTCTTGGGGAATTGGAAATGTATAATATCTGACGTTATGTTGGGGGAGTCAGTCCCTCGCAGCCATCTCGTGAGGCTGGTCAGACTGGGCTCCGCTGCAGCGCAATACTAATAAATAATTTTGGTTTATATTCTCTACTGTCTCTTCATTTGTTTGGAAGGCCGAGAGGTGGTCACAAGTGACCCGGGTGACCCTATTCGGTTCACTTCCTTCAAATGCCATCCACAATTTCATTTAGATCGGAGTGGAAATAGCATCCAACACCTTCCCCAAATTGGTTTAGAGTGGACTGGGATTAGTAAACGTCACCCCTTTAGTGTCCAATACCTGCCCCAAATTGGTTTAGATTGGTGTGGGAATCATAAATGTCACCCCTTTAGTGCCCAGCACCTTCCTCCAATTTGGTTAGATTGGAGTGGGAATAGTAAATTTCACCCCTTTAGTGTCCAAGTCCTTTCCCAAATTGGTTTAGATTGGAGTGGGACTAGTAAATGTCCCTTTAGTGTCTAACGCCTTCTCCCAATATGGTTAGATTGGACTGGGAATAGTACATTTTACCCCTTTAGTATCCAACATCTTCCACCAATATGGTTATATTGGAGTGAGAATAGTAACTGTCACCCCTTTAGTATCTAACAATTTTTTTAAATGATTAATGTTGGAGTGTGATAATTAAATTTTACAATTTTATTTTTTTTAAAACATTTATTTTACGTGTATTTGTCTGTAGTAGAAATGCTTTGTGTTATTTTATTATTATTGTTGGTGATTAGCAATATAAAAAAATAGTTTGTTGTATGTTTGCAACCAATATTATTATTAATTAAATTTTTTTGTTAAATAGACATGAGACATTTTTTTATATTTTATTTGTTTTCAATTTTTATTGATTGTATATTTCTATGTTTTTAATCATATATAGCTGAAGTAAAAAAACAGTTACATAAAGGTAAGTAAATAATAAATGTTTTCATTATTTTTAATAATAAAAAACATGCAAATTATATTTATATACATTTGTATGTTGTACATTTTCAACCTTTATTTTCCATTGTTTAACAAATTTTGTAATTTCGTACCTTTATTTGTATACATATTTTCAACATTATTTTTACATATATTAGTATATATTAAATAGTTGTATATATGTTATACTATTATTTGATGTATACTTTGCAAATTGTTCATATTTTTCATAACATTGTTTGACATGTTTACATGCCTAATAATTTTTTACTTTTTTTAACATTTAATAAACATTTTTACAATATTTCCCTTTCATTTCTATGGGGAAATAGTCTTATTTTTAGTTTCCTTTAGTGTTTTTTTTTTTTACCACTACCTTCTATTTTGAAATCTATTTGTGCTATTTTTAGTCTATTTTCCCGGGACAAGGTCGTGTTAAGGTGCTTCTGTTCGTCAGAATGGATAAGTCCTTTTTAAAGGATTTTTAAGGGTTTTGAGGGTAGGGGGATCTAAGAGGGAGGTCTACAAATCAGTTATAGTGTTGTTTGTGTTTTTTTGTATATTTTGATGTATTACTGTTAGGCCCTGATTATAAGTCTGGTGGTCTGAGGAACGCCAGACTTGACGGTGGCGGTCCTACCACTGTCGCACAGGATCTCGGACCACCCCATTACAACTAGGGCGGTCGGACCACCATTACTGTGTGGATGCTGCCAGGGAACCGCGGTTCCCTGGCAGTGGCACAGCGGTATAGAGGCAGCAATATGATTGGCGGGACCGCCGCGGCCCTGACAAGCAAATTATGAGTTTCCTTTCCGCCATGGTTTTCATGGCGGTTCCTTCTCCATGAAAACCATGGCAGAGAGGGAACAAAGGGGGCATGTTGTCCATGTGCACGGGGTGCATGCAGGAGGGCACAACATGTGCCCCCCTGTGTACATGCACCCCAGTTCCTGCACGGCATGGACTTTATAGTCCATGCCGTACAGGAACATATTTTGGCGTTCCCATTGCAGTGCCCATTTATAGAGGCATCGCCGTGGGAACGCCAAAAACAGCCTGCCAGACACGAGGACACTCGTAATCTAGCAGGCAGCCTGACCACAGGTTTGGCAGTGCATGGCAGTCCGCTCCTGCACCGCCAAACTCAGAATTGGGCACATAGGGGTCTATTACGATGGTGGTCGGATGTCCACCGCCGGGCCGGTGGTGGCGCCCGCCGGACTGGCGGTGGACATCTGCCCGCGATCGCAACCAAGAAAACCGCCAGTCAAATTAGGATGGCGGTGGTGACCGCGGCGGTGGTAAATTCCGACCGCCGCTTTTCCGCCGGTTGCCATCCGCACTCCTGCCTGGCGGACGGAGCAGGACCGGGATAATGGTGGCGGTGCAGAGCAGGCTCCGCCGGCAGGATTATGATGCCGGCGATAGCCAGCCTTTCCTCAGCAGTCTAACCGCCATGGAAAGGCATGCAGGGATTGTCTTCTGGGGGCCCGTTGCGGGCCCCCAATGTGTTGGGGGGGGTGTGGGTGCACTGGGGGGGTACCCATGGTCCCCCCCTACATTTCCCTGTACCAGGTGGCAGGCACTATGCAGTGCCTGCCACGCAGTGCAGGGAAATGCAGGACATGCTCCTTTCGGCATCGCGGCGGAGCTGCGGGCAGCAGCAACCGCCGCAATGTTAAGGCTCGCGATCAGACCGCCGCAGTCGAATTTTGACCGCGGGTCATCGTAATTCGACCGGCGGTGATGTTGCGGTCCATGCGGGCGGTCTTTTCCCGCTACCATGGCGGTCGGGGAGGTTTTCCGACCGCCATTGTAATAGGCCCCATAGTGTTTTTCAGTAGTTTGTAGTTTTGCGTTTTTGGACACTATTTTAGCAATGTATCACTATGTTATGTTAAATTGTGTGATGTTATTTGTACTTTGATGATTAACTGTTACGTATATGTATTTTTGGGAATGTAGAGTGTTTTGCGGGTGAGGTCTTTTTATTCATTTTGCAGGATTTTGTCTACGCACATGTCCTATGGCCATTTGGAGTTTACATTTTTTTTTAAGGAAATCAGTTTTAGTTTATAATTAGGGCTCCCGGTTTTATGGTATTTATATTTTTAACATTTCCGTCTGTATTTATCTATATTTATTTTTTGGCCATCATATTGGTATTTTTCCATATTTACTTTGTGTTTTGAGAATAAAAGGAGATTAAAATGGTATATTTCCGCATCTATTTAACTGATAAACATACACTCATAATTTGATATCTGTCACGTTTTAGCTAATTAAGCAGCCAGATATAACAAAACACTACACCCACAGGTAAATATTAGCATTATATACAAATATTTATTAACATATGCCTGTATTTAAGGAAATTGTATTTTGTTGTTTTAACTCTCTTTGAGGTCTATCTGCTCAACTGTTTGCCTAGAATTCATGAAGGACAGCATGGAGAGTCACTAACAAGAAGCACAATTTTTCTGTATTTTTCTGTTTTTAAAAATAAATACAGACAGCAAACACATTGGGGCACATGCATCAAAGTAAGGAATTGCGATTCCTTAATAGCGATTATTAAGGAATCGCTATTAAGAAATCGCAATTCCTTATGCATGTAGGTTTCGCTACAATTTTAGCGATTTCTACGCATTCCTTAATTGCAAATCGCAAATTGCGATTCGCAATTAAGGAATGCCTTCCCATTCATTCCTATGGGCCTGGAGTACCAATAGGTACTCGCAAATTGCGCATGCAATTTCAAGGGTTCAAGGGTGTCAAAAGGACACCCTGTTGCACCCCTGAAATTGTGATGTGCACCCATGTTGCACACACACATGCCCCAAGGGCATGTGTGTGTGTAACGTGAAACTTTAAAAAATGCATTTTAGTGCATTTTGTAAAGTTTTTGCAAATTACAGACAAGTTTGATTTGTTTGTAATTTGCGGTCCTAAATAGCGAAATCGCTATTTCAAAGTGCTTCTAGCATTACATTTAAGGAATCGCAAATTGCGATTCCTTAAATGCAATCGCAATTTAGGAATTCGCAAATAATTGCGAATTCTTAAATTGCGCATAGGTAACACTTTCATGCATCTCTAAGGGCCAATTTGCGATCGCAAACGGCCGATTTTTGCGAATCGCACCGTTTGCGATCGCAAAAACCTTTGATGCATGTGCCCCATTGTTTTCTGTCTGTATTTATCAGTAAAAACGGAAAACAGGGAACCTTTTTTATAATAAACCAATGTTTTTTACTTTGATTTCATTTTTTTCGGGGTTCCTGGAGCGTTTCTTTTTTAAAACACTTTTTTTTTTTTTTATGGATCCTACATACTGGGATTGCTTCAAGGGACTTCTATTGGGTTTGTTAAATTTTTGCATTTTTGGGGGGATTTTTGGATATTATTTTCCTCATTTTTGGTGGATTACTATTTTTATTACGTCGATACAGAGAAAGATCTGCAGCTACAGAACAGTATGTTTTCTTTCTTTCTTTTGGGTGTGAAATGTGATATTACAGTGTGTTTGCCAGAATTATGTGATTGTTATGTGGAATTGTTTGGTTTATGTGTTGTAATTATTTTATGTGATGGATTGAGTTTGTTTTCAGCTATCTTGGTTGGTGATTATACATAGTTTTATTATATCATTCTTTATTAACATTGGGATTTTAAATAATTATTTGACTGATCTAATAAAATATTATATTTATTATTTTTAAAAAGGGTTGGATATGTTGGTTTAGAGTTTGTCATAGTTTTTGAGGACTTTGGTAGGTTATTATTTATTTTATAATATGCTTTTGGCTATGATTTCTAAGTAATCTACTCAATTTGAATAACAGATTAGTCCATTCGTAGTTCTTGGTAGCTTTGCTCTTTTTGTTATATTTTTATAAATTTGTAGAGTGTAGGTTGAGTTCTGCTAGTGTGGATTGGAAGGTGTTGTGTCATCCTTCCACTCCATTATTTGTTTTGGCTTCCTGTGCCAAGGTGCTGTCATGAACCTTCCACCATGGTATTTGTAATTTGGGTTGGCATCTGTGTCCGAAGTGATGCAGTCTGTCAACACAAGTGTCTTTGAAATAGTCCATTAGGGGACTAGGTATGTCTTCATTTTGTTGATAAAAAGGGCTTTCTATTACTAAATTGTAGTGGTTGGATACTTCTGCGACAGGGACATAGGCTAGTGATATAATTTTTTTAATTTCAAAGGCAAATTGCGGTTTGTAGACTATTCTACACTTAGGGCATCATTACGATGAGCAAACGGGACCGCCCGCAAGAGGTGCGGCGGTCCCGCCATGTGTATAGGATGCCACCGCCACGGTGGCGGTGGCATCCCGCATCATTTACATTGCGGCGGGCGGTGCTGTGAGCAGCACCCGCCGCAATGTAAATAAAGCATGTTGTGCATTTGCATGCACAACGTGACAGGCACCGCGCGGTGCCTGCCACCTTGTGCAAGCAAATGTCGGGGGTACCATGGGTACCCCCAAGTGCAGCCACCCACCCCCAACCACCTGGGGGCCCGTTGCATTCTCTGCATGCCTTTCCATGGCGGAGTCTCCGCCATGGAAAGGCATGAGACTGCCATCATCGTAATAACGATGGCGGAGCCTGCAAGGCACCGCCACCATATTGCAGGCCTTTTCCGCCCGGTAGGCAATCGGGCGGATTGCCTACCGGCGGAAAACTGGCGGACGGTCTTTCCGTCCGCCTGGTTCCCCACCTCCATCGTAATATGGCGGGGGAAATGTAAGGCGGGCGGTGTAAAATAGCGGGCGGATCGCCACCGCCATACGGGCGGTGGCGATCCGCCCGCTATCATAATGACCCCCTTAGTGCACATTTTTGGAGGTGTCTCCATATACTTTAATTGAAATGACAGTAACAGCCTTGTATGGCTGTGTAGGGATACATCTTTAGAATGGTTTGAATCATGGCTTGTTAAAATTCTATGATTATTTTTTGAAGGTAGTAGCTATTTCTTTTATGTTTTATAATATGGTATAAAACGTCGTAGTAAGTGCTGCTTTCTTTATTTGGTAGTAGGGCATATATAAAAGGGATATTTGTGTTTTGATATTCACCATGTATAGTGACAGGTTTGGGACACATTTTGAAGGTTCCATCCATCATCCAGATTTGACATTGGGTAAATTGTATTAAGTTGCCTGTGTCTGCTGTAGAGAATATTATGAATCGTTTCTCATTATTTAGGTTATCATGTAAAAGGAAAGGTTTCTCATTATGTGTTATTGATAAATGTTCAGGTATGTGTATGGGCTGGGCCCTCTAGGGGCAGGTGTGGTACCACTGGTGTTTTTTTTAGTTTGGGCAATTAAACGTTTAAAAGTGGGTATAGGTGGTCGTTACCCTGTTTATTGCTTGGGGATTTTAGGTAGGATATCGATAAGGATTTTGCTTGTGGGTTCCTGGGAGCTAGATCTTGACTGTCTTATATCCTGCAATATTTCTTTTACTTCTATTTCTGTCACATTTGGGGGTGGTTGTACTCTCTTACAGCATCATCTTTTGTAGTTGCCCTTAAATAGCATGCGTTAGAATAATATTTAGTACATTTCCAGTTTATATTTTCTGACGATGCACTTTCTTGGCTGTAGTACATGTGTAGCCCATGTGATTTAGTAACTGCTTTTCTTTCTGTGAAGTGATAAATTTGGCAACCTCTATAATGGTATCTGAAAGTAGTGCAATAGTATAAATATATAAACATGGGATCCTTCCAATTAACAGCTGGGGTGAGAAATATTGCACTAGCACTTTATGTCTGTCATGCAGTTTTGAGATTGAAAGCTTGCATCACTTCTTTTTCTTTTGTAATGCTTATGAAACCCCTCACAAGAAGTGGATTAAGCCTGCTTGACATCTCTTAGGAATGAGACAATATGACATTGCACTGAGAATTTTGAGAACTGATACCGATGAAGCGATCTACATCAGTGTTGCTAACTTTTTATCCCTTGTATGGGTTAAACGCTAGAAATGTTTAGATTCTGACGTTGATCATCTTTTATAATGTTTATTGATATTAAGTACTGGACTTTTGTTCATATTGTGTATTTTATTGTACTGCCAGTACTTCATAACTTTCTATGTGCAATAGCTTTGCCATTGTTATGGTTTATATGTAAGGTTGTGTGCTTTTTAATGCTGTTTTTATATAGGAAGCATTGTTTGATTGCTAACATCACTATCATTCTGTTAATTGTAATGTATACCTTGGTCGTTCTGTACAATGTATCCGCAACACTTTTGCTACTTATGTGATATATCCTAGGTTGATTCGCCAATTCTTCTACAAGCTGAATTCCTGGCTGTACGATCTCTTGTTGAGTTCAATGCTGTTGTGATTAGTATGTGATGATGTCTAAATTTTTATTTCATTTATGTATGTTTTTAAGGATCTGGAGCAACATCCATGTATCCATCAGGACCACCCAAACTCTGTTATAATTTAAAAAAGAGCTGAAGACACACCTTTTTAAATAACACTAAATCAAAATGCAATTATGGTCTGCTTCACTTACCAGAACCCCACTGTCACTCTAATGGCTTGTTGACTGTATCTTTGCCTTTGACACTGTACAGCATTCTGCTCCTTTATGGCTAGGTTTGCACTATATAAATACCACAAGCATATATACAGACATTATATCTCCAATGAACATGACATAATATTGAGAAGTACAACTTTGAAGTATATGTTATTTCCAAGTGATACAATTCATTATTCAAAAATAAGCAAAATTAGAACACATTTTCTCTTTCAGAAGTTTTTTTCTCCAATTTTGGCAAGTACATCTGCTGCAGTTATACCAGTTGTAAACAATTTGAATTCTCTAATGCAGGCAATACTAAACTTCATGAATTGTAATTTTGTACACACTATAATGTACTGAAATACATGCAGGATCCACCGTCAGACTACTGAAGAAAACCTCAGAAGGATCAATAATGTCAATTCCAGATACCCAATGGCAATACATTTTTATGAACAACACCAGAAAGAAGAATCTTGGCCAGGTGCTAATGGCGTCATATTTACAAGGGTCTGTAACCCAGGCTTATCACTGATCACAATAATCACACTGCTGTTAGTTGCAGTCGGCTACTACACCAAATACTTTTGGTGGGTTCGGATTGAGAATATGTTTTATTCATAGAAAGCAGTGTACTAGAATTAGGTTTTGTAATAGCTTTTTATACTGTTTTATTTGCAGAATTGTAACTCATTACAGCTCATTGAGTGTCTACCTAAACTTCCATGGGAATCTGTAAGCTTCAACTGTTATATTTTCAAGGTAAACAATATTTAAGCTTCACATTAGTTATCTCGCTCTATATTTATAAATGGGTTTGCTCAGAAAAGCACAAGACATTTGTAATATATAGTTGGATACTGAATGGAGTTATTGGTGTTTCTAATTTGAAAGAAATTGCCTCACTCTGAACTTCTTTGTCTTCAATGTAGAACTATGTTTTATTCTGCTGCACGACTTAAGTCCGTCCAACCAGTGTATACTAGTTGTTGTTATATATACAGGGTCCTGCTATCTCACACTATTTGCTTCTATACCTTTGCTGGATTTAAATATTTGCGTGTATCAACATATCACAAATGTCTGAACTGATATTTTCACTAATATTTTAGTAAGTGAAGTAACACGATGAATACTTTTAGCACTAAGCTGTAATTAAACCTACTCATGTGTTTTGGTCATTTTCTATTGGTGTTTTGTCTTTTCTTGTCCTTAGTGTTAAAATATTATGTAACAGTTTATCTTTTAAATCTTTTAAGCTGTCAAACTGATAATTTGTGCACTGAAGAAGCAACTTATTTTAGATTGTTTATGCAATGCAACGTGTTACAGAAAATCTTGACAGGGTTTAAGTTATAGGAAATAACTCTTTTGCTAACTAAATGTAATTAAATAGGAAGTAACCCTTTTGCTATCTAAATGCAATGAAATAAACAAACCAACTATTATTTTAAGCTCTAGTGTGCCTCCATCTGATGTGTCTTATTAAGGGAATGTTTGTATTCAGTGTGTCATAGATAGGAAAGGGCTGGGTTAGGGGTTGTTGGCTGTGGTCTGAAAAGAACATGTCCAGTTGCCCCAGGACAGCCAGATGCCTTCTATATCTAGCAGGATCCAGAGGTGGAACGGAGTGATACCCTGATTTGTGGATTAGACCACGGGTCATCTAACCTCTCTAATAACTGGGGGAGGGAGGTTTAGCTTGAGAGAAACCAAGTTGAAGAAGGAAGAGAGGATCTTATTTTCTACATAAACATATGGGGTGTCTGAACTTTGTAAAGTCTCTGAGCAAGCACTGGGATGACTGAGGTGATATAGTTTGGAGTGAGCAATATTTTTTTAGAAGTATTCTGGAAAATAATCCCTAGCTTGGACACTGTGGGGACTGATATTTTGTAATTTGCCCATGACTCAGAAGAACGTTGTGTGGGCAGGGTACACAAGGGACATAAAAATTGAATGAGTAAACAAGGATTATGTGAAGCCTGGGGTTGGGGATACTACATGATCTATACCAGGGAAGAAAATGAGCTCTTTGAGGTGTGTTATTGACTTGGAAAGGGGGCACTCTGCCAGAGAGACCTGCAGAAATCTTCTCCTGTCTACTTCTATGGACCACGTGGCATTGGTCAGTGAGAAATCACTGGAACACTGATCTGGAGATGCACTCCATATTTATATTTGGCTAGTAGATTAAAAATGTGTATTCCCCTAGCCTGATCTTTAATGGGTTGTCTGGTTTCAGGAGAGTGGGTTTCACTTCGCACCTAGCTACTCAGCTACATCTCTTTGGTCTGTAGGTTTGCTAGGCGACACAAATGACACAAAAGGAGCAGGGCGTCCCTCACTAGGCTGATACACAAAACCTGTCAACTCACACCTCCTGAGAAGAATGGAGCAGGAAGGGGGCTGAGATTATCCTTAAATCTCAAAAGGGCTTCTGTTTCCTTCCTTCTTTCACTGGAGCATGATACACTTATTTATTTATTTATTTATTTATTTATTTGTGTTTTATAGAGCGCAAACTTGACCCGTTAGGGTATCAGAGCGCTTTACAGGATTTATGAGATGTATACAAGAGAATTCGAGGGGGTGGGGGATACAATTGGGGTAACCACAAGTGAACTTGGCCCGAAGGGTATCAGAGCGCTTTACAGAATTCGCAAATTGTAAACAAGGGGAATTGTGGGGGGGGGGAGCATTTGGGATAAACACAGGAAAAAAACATTTTACGAGAAACAGAGAGACCCAGATCCCAGGGTGGGGTGCCCAGAGGTACCGGGTGAATGGCAACAGGATAGACCAGATGAGAGGTAGTAGTCGAAAGTAAAAGGAAGCGGGACAAGGTCGCTGAAGTGATTTCAAGTCAGTATTTAGGAGAGGAATTTGCCCATTAGGAAGGTTTTGGCATCCTTTTTAAAGCGAGCCAGAGATGGAGTTCTTCTAATGGCGGGCGGGAGTGAGTTCCATATTCTTGGTGCAGCCCCAGAGAAGGCTCGATTGTAAGTTTTTTTTTCCCGCAAGCGTGCTGGTTGGAGCAAAAGGTCTCTGGCGGAACGGGAGTTTCTGGTTCCTCTGGATATCACGAGTTTCTGGGCAAGAAATGCCGGGGAGTTTGAGTAAAGGGCCTTGTGCGTGATGCATGCCAATTTAAGTTGGATTCTGGCCTCAAGAGGAAGCCAGTTCAGAGCTTTCGGGTGTGGAGAAATGCGGTCGAATTTCCTTCAGCCTGTTAGTAGTCTGGCGGCCGCATTGAGGCAGACTTTCAGAGGGGCCAGAGGGGTCTTGGGTAAACCTGAGAGGGTAGAGCAGCCATATTCCAGTCTAGAAATCACAAGAGCCTGGACTGCCATTTTTAGGTCGGGAGTGTCGAGGAAAGGTTTCAGTTTCCTTAGGTAGCTCAGATGAAATCTGGCTGATTTGGCCATCGAGTTGATGTGGTCATGCATGTTCAAACTGCAGTCAATGGTTATACCAAGGGATTTGGCAGAGTCCACTAAGGTTGGTGGGCAGTTTAAAGCTGTGATCGCCATGGTCCATTCCTGAATGTCAGGGTTAGTATTAGGTGGGGAGATTAGGAGGAATTCAGTTTTTTTTGCGTTGAGTTTGAGCTGGTTAGAGGTGAGCCATTGGACAGTCAATTTCAAGGCCTCATTCAGGGAGAGAATCTCCTCGGGAGAAGAGATTTTTATATAGATCTGGGTGTCGTCAGCATACATGTGGTAGGAAATGTTTGCAGTGCGTAGTACTTCGGCTAGCGGTTCAAGGTAAAGGTTGAAGAGGGTGGGGGACAGGGTTGATCCTTGGGGGACTCCAACCGTGATCGGAGAGGGAGCGGACAGGTTACCGTTGATTAGGAATCTCTGCGACCGGTTTTGGAGGAAGGAACTAAACCATTCAAGAACAGGGCCATCCAGTCCCATCCTGAATTTGAGGCGTTCAAGTAGTTTTTAGTGGTTGACCGTATCAAAAGCCGAGGATAGATCTAGGAGGATTAGGAGACAGGTTTTGCCTTGGTCAAGGGCATGGAGGGCATCATCCATGATGTGGAGAATGGTGGTTTCAGTGCTGTGCCCAGGCCTGAATCCAGATTGGAAGTCATCTAGTAGGTGGAAGTTGGTGATGTGATGACTCAGCTGCTGTTGCACACATTTTTCCAGAACTTTAGCTAGGAGTGGGATATTAGATATAGGTCTGAAATTGTCTGGGGAAGCAGGATCCAGCGACGATGTTTTTAGGATGGGGAGGACTTGGCCGGCTTTCAGAGAGTCAGGTATTGACCCCTGTAGAAGGGAGGCATTAATTATTGCAGTCCAACTAGGAATGATGGAATGAGCGGCTGCAGCTAGGCAGCTGGAGGGGAGTGGGTCATTAAAGTGGTTGTTCGGGGTTAGGGAGGATAGTATTTTCGAGATGGAGTGTTCGTCATACACTTTGAAGTTGGTCCAGTGCGCTTGGTTTTTGGGTGATGCCTGCGGGTGAGGCGCGGCGGGAGGGGGCAGATCCGGAAGGGGTTGGGAGTGGGTGGTGGATCTGAGTTCGTTTTCTAGGGAGGTGATTTTGTCGGAGAAAAAGGTGGAAAATTCGTCCGATGAAATTAGTGATTTGGGGATTTCTTTAGAGGTTTTGGCCAGTTTGTTTGATTGGTGTTTGACCATTTCAAACAGCTTGCGAGGTCTATTCTTGGCGTTCCCCAGTTCCGATCTGAAGAATTCTTTTTTGGAGTGGAGGATGTTCCTATTATAGGCATTTCTGGCCTGGCGGAGAAGTTTTAAGTGTACGGCTGAGGGGTGCTGCCTCCAGTTTCTTTCTGTCTGCTGGAGGGATCTCCTCTCACTGTTGAGGGACCCGTTGAACCAGGGGTTTCTGTCTTTGATTTGGGCTCTTTTTAGTTAGAGCGGGGCAAGATCATCAAGAATGTTAGTTATGGTCGCGGAGTAGTGATCATTGAGGTCATTGACCGTTGCGATATGCGGGGAGGGGGAAGGTCCGACTTGCAGCGAGCCGCCAATTCTCCGTGTTCAAGGTTCTTGGTGTCTCTAACCCAGCGTTTAGGAATCACTGGTTGCGGTGCCCTTATCTTGTGGGTGCCAGGTAGTAGGAAAGTGATAGAGTGGTGGTCAGACCAGTCACATGGGTCTATAGCGATAAGCTTGATTGCAGATTCCTTAGGGATGATCCAGTCTAGAGTGGCACCTTTCGAGTGTGTTGGGAGTGAGCAGACTTGGGTAAGGGCTTGGTCGACCAGGAGGTCTTTGATGGAGTTGACCTGAGGATCCTTGAGGTCGTTCCAGTGTAGATTGAAATCACCAAGGAAAATGTCTTTAGAGGTGGAGGAGCCCTTCGCTGTGATGACTTCCATGAGGTGGTCAGTGAAGGTGTCATTCATGCCTAGGGGGTGGTAAAAGATGTGCAAGCTGCACAGTTGGGCGGTGTTGCTGCATAAGGAAAGTGCAAGGTATTCGCAGGAGTCTGTAGACTCTGCCAGGAGTTCAGTGACGAGGAGGTTAGAGCGGTAGATGCAGGCCTCCCCTCTTTTTTTAGATTGTCTGTCCAGCCTTGTGATGTTGTAGTTGGGCGGGACTAAGAGGTCAAGGCAAGGAGATAAGGATTCATTGAACCACGATTCGGTCAGGATTGCTAAGTCGAGATTTTGGCTCAGGATGAGATTATCGATGTCGGCGGCGTGCTTAACTGCTGAGCGGCAGTTGATTAAGAGGCCAGATAAAGGGGGGTCAGAGAGAGAGACGAGAGTTGGGGCGGACAGGGGTACTGGCGCTAGGTTGCTATCAACCACACTTCTGTTGTGGAGGGTAGCTGATCTGTTGGTGATGGGGGGCTCGGAGGGAGGGAGTGGGTTGGAGTTGCGCAGGAACTTGAAATTTGAGAAGGAGAGTTCAGTGAGGTGAAGGAGGTTCTTTAGTTCTAGAATGGAGTTATGGATGTTCTGAGTTAGTTTGGCTGCTCTGTGGTGCAGAGTTTCAATATCCCAATAAGAGGAAAGCGCTTGTGGACAGGAGGTTGGTGAGTCGGGCGCGATTCTAATGGGGAGTGCAGGTGGTAGGTGGGCGGGGCTAGGTCGACTTGTGTTGTAGGCCTTTGGGAGAGTTTCAGTCTCCATGTCAGGGGATGAGCTTGCGGGCAGGAGACCACTGGCTTGGAATTGTTTCTGTTGGCAGGCACTGGTAGCAAGGTGGCGGGGCTAGGTTGACCTGTATTGTGAACCCTTGGTAAGGGGATTTGTGGGTGGCTAGGCATGTTTAGCGGGTTGGTTTGTGACCCTGCAGGTGACTGGCGTATGGGACACAGTGAGGGTGGTGGGTGAGCACTGGATGGAGGGGTGGCCAGATCACCTTTAGGGGTGGTGGACGGAGAGTAAGAATGGGAGGCGGAAACCTAGAGGAGATAAGGGAGGCATAATTTCGTGAGCCGTTTTGGGTGCGGAACAGCCCGGGTTTGGTTGTTCTGGTCCGCGCCCTTGGTGGGGGTGGGCGGAGGGTAGCTGTAGGGTCTATAGAGTGACTAAGCGGGAGGCTATTGTCCTTTCCCGTAGGGCTGCATAGCGCGGAGCGATGGAGGGGTCGGGTGGCGCCAGAGGGTGTTGAGGGAGCAAGGTAGGCGGCGGGTCGTGCACATGTTTTTTGAGGAGGGAGAAAACGTCCGCAAATTTGTTGAGGTTTTTGGTTGAGGCTTGGATCAAGACGATGCCGTTTTTGTAAAGGGTGATGGTAAGGTCAGCTCGCAGGAGTGGGGAGGGCGCGATCGTGAGCTTAGTGCCGTACGGGATGTTCCTGGTTACATGTACATTAAGAAGGTGAAAGATGGTTTTGCGCCATAGGGATGTTCTTCTGGAGTAGAAAATGAGGTCATTAAGGACTGTACCATTGTCGGCGCTATACCATAGGTCAGAGATCAGGGTCTCCGGGTGACTTTTCAGGATGGAGTGTTTGAAGGATTTTGCGGCGGATTTGGAGAGGTTGGGAGGATAAACAAGGGTATACGAGTCTTCCCCAGTAGAGGTCAGGCCAGGTCCTGCCATTCTGGCTAGGGTGGGGAAATTTAGAGTCGGAAAGGGTCACTAAACCCCAGGATGGGCCAGTCTCAGCGTTATCCTGACGAAGCAATATCCTAACGAAGCTGGAGACACAAGAAGTATCTGGTGATATCTTCTGTCAGCTGTGAGGGATCAGGCGGATAAAGCTTCACGTGGAAGCTAAACAGCCTGGGAAGACCATTTTAGATGTTGGATTGGGACTCGAGGAAGTTGCAGGAAATCTCGGGTAACCATCCGGTTCAGAAAGTCAGTCCAAGATGGCCGCCGTGTTTACTAACAGGTTCTGTTCCTGTGAGGAAGTCCTTTTTCTCTTGCAGTTGTTTGGTCCTCTTAGGGGTAGTCCTATTTCTGTTTTTGCTTGTACTGTAGTGCGTGGTCCTTTCTTTATTTTCTATGACCTGCTATCATGGGGGAGTCCTCTGTCTCTTTCTAGCTAAAACCATGTTTGGCTTAGACCTTTCTCTCTGGCTATGTTAACTATTGCCATTTTGTAACGTGAGTAGAGGCAGAAAGTGCTCCTTGGCCCCTTACAAACATGAAGATGAGAAGTAAGATGGGCTCTCCCTGTGTGTAGATCGGGCCGCAGCATATACACCAGTGAACAGAAAGATCAAGTTTCAAAGATTCCACTAATCCTGCCCTATTAAAGGTCAGCCAAAACTGTCACACACACTGAGGCTCACATGTTTAACCAGCAAGAGTAAATATCCCGAAACTGCCAATTGTCTGCCGAGAACTGTGGTGAGAAGTGGAACTTGCCTGCACTCATGTCGGTTGCGATGACTCGTGGGTTAGAGATCCTGCCGCATCGTCAGGGGGGCTGGAGGCTGCTCTCACTATATTGAGCATGATCGGGCATTTAGAAAAACAATCCGTCGGCGATAGAAGGGCGGGGGAGGTGCAAGCCTGCGACGTTTGGTATACGTTCGCGGCACCTCGGCGGTCTCAGATCTATTCGCTTTCTGGGGGAGACTCTGTTCTCAGCAACTCCCGCTTCCAGGGAGGGCGCCGCACACTCTGGGTTCCGCAGCCGCTGAGGAGAAAAGAACCAGGAGGCACGCAGTTTTCACCACCGGACAGGGTATGGTGTTGTGTGCCCATGCATAACCGGCTAAGGCGTCACCGCCATCCGACGCTTTTCGGTGTCCTGCGGGTGAAACTAATTATCGGCCGGTCAAGGCAGTCGAGGCTCCACTTCGGCCAGTGGGAGCTCCGGACATCAGGCGACCCATGCAGCCAGGTTTTCTCATTGGCTGAGGGGGAAGATCTGGCGATGCTGTCGGTCGACACCCTGTGATATCACAGCTCCGTCCGCTGACAAGATCAGCTATGCCCGCTAGGATGGGTATCGTCGTCGAGGTGAGTCGTCTTGTGACTGCCGTTGTCGGTACCTCCTGATACACGGGTCCGCGTTGCCGCAGATAGCGATGTAGTCTGGTTCCTTCCGTTCTTCAACTAGCTCAGCCGTCAAGGTAACGCTGGTAGAGGTCAACACGCTGCTTCTTCTTTTCTTCTTTACATCTGTAGTTACTTTGTAAATGCGGATGCCCGCTCCGATGCAAGTTCCGATGGGGCTAAACGGGGATATTTCAAAAATGAGATCCCCAGCAAGCGGAGCTCTCTTAGTGAGCACCTCTCCAATCGGCCACTTAAAAGGCTTTCAGTAATATTCCTGTGACTGTCTACAATCTACCTCCCTGTGTGGCAGACTCTCTTCATCCTCCTTTTGCAAACCACTCTTACTTAGGTGATCCAAAATGAATCACAGTCCAACTCATACACATACTCCATTGCTCACTCTGCCACACAATCACAGAGCAGCCACACAAGTACCACTCATGCCTTACATGAACATAAATAAAGGGTCTGTCAAAATCCTTCTTTTAGCAAAAGATTCCAGTAGGCCACTCTCCCTGTGTAGGCCTACTGCTATGATTAACTACTGCTTGCACTGCCAGTACTTCTCAGTCCAGTGAGAGGACAACAGTCACCCTCAACAAAGAAGGGTGCACTTTTTGTGCCTCTCCAAAAGACATAGTTCTGCGTTCAGGCTCGCATCATGTCACAGGCTTTCATCATAAACTCATGATTCTCTTGTGCGCTGAAACAAATAAAATCACTAAAATGGTCAGAACCTTGATATGGGGAATTCAGAGTAGGTGTGCATGTTTCTCCAAGCGGTGAATGGGACATTCCTGTCCCAACACCTACCTATAATCCAGTCAATGCTAGATGAGCCCCAGGCATCCTCTGTTGGTTAGTCAATGTCAGCATGCACTTTACCAAAAGAGGTTAGTCAACCTCTGGCATACCCCTCCCATAGTTATCCACATAAGCCAGTGAATATAATGATGTGCCACAGGAGTCACTTGATAGGTCAATCAGTACCATGTGGTGCACTGAGCATTCTTCACAAAGGCCATCACCGTAATGTACACCAGGAGCTCCTGTAGGCAAGGAGATGCCATGAAGTGTCCTAAGCATCCCACCAGGTCAGTCAATGGGAACCCCTGAGTCAAATACAGACACACTGACTCACACATGCACAACAGTCTCCTTTCCTTGTTTGGGTCAGATTGGGTAAAAATGTCTGAGCTGCTCAAACTCAGTACAATAGTAAACAGCGTATTCTTGGCTAAGATGCTACATCACTCCTTGTTATCTAGAGGCAATTTTAAACAAGCCCTAGCAAGTGCTGTTTATCAATGGACTTGGGATGAACATATCACCTATCTTGATACTGAGGCATCCTATTCAAATATTTTGCCTGCTAAGTATCCCAGTGGAATGGATCCTAAGATGAGAAGATTGTACATGTTGTTCTCTTTGGATCAATTCAGTTTCCTAGAATTGAACAATCCCAGCACATTGCACCACTGTTGGCAAATAGCCAATTGAAGGAGGATATGCCAGTATTAACTTGCATTTAATCTAGCAAAGGGCTGCTTTCGAAGGAGCTGATTCAGATTGAATACGTTTCTAAATTAGTGATTGGATCAAGTGATAAGTGATTAACCATCCTATATACCTTTCACTGAAAAATTCATTTAATTATACTCAAATAGATATTATTCAGTAAGCAGCAAACACTGTCTCATATTGGAAAACACAGAATACATTTACTAGATTTGGAAAATGAGAAGTTGGTGAGAGGATAGATAAAAGCACAAACACATATTAGTCCTGTGATAATCATGAAATCACATTTCCATTGGTGAAATGTATATGTGAAGATCCACTCTTCGAAAAAAAGTGTCTGGAAATTCTGTATATCTAATTCATAATAAATAGGTTTCTGAATTATTGACTAGAACAAGTGATAAGTGACTAAGCATCCTATCACATATACCTTTCACTGACAAATTAATTTAACTATACAAAATGAGATATTAATCAGTAAGTAGCGCTCAAAAGCTCTCCTATCTAGATTTTTCAATACTGAAAAATTAGAAGTTAGTTAGGGGATCAATAAATCGCAAACACATAAAAAATGAGAAGTTAATTAGGGGATCAATAAATCGCAAACACATATTAGTTCTGTGATAATCATGAAATCATATATATATATATATATATATATATATATATATATATATTTCCTACAATAACAAAGTCAGCGCGCTCTCAGTAACACACACGATTCCGTATGGATGCCAAACCACCGTTTAATCCACAACGCGTGGATTAAACGGTGGTTTGGCATCCATACGGAATCGTGTGTGTACTGAGAGCGCGCTGACTTTGTTATTGTAGGAAATTGGACTACCGGTGTGCTCCGCCGGCGTGCGCGCCACTCTCCATGGGTCCCAGCGGTCCGGAAGGAGCGGCTGCAGTTGGATATATATATATATATATATATATATATATATATATATATATATATATATATATATATATATATATATATATATATATATATATATATAGATAGATAGATAGATAGATAGATAGCTAGATAGATAGATATAGATCCGTTGTTAGGAAAAAGTGTCCATAAAGTCTGTGTTGTCCTTGATTGGCACTCAGCAGAAGTTAACCCATAGCATGTGGAAAAGACATTAACGTTTCACTCTTGTCTTGTTTAATGTGTATGAGGCCATCCTCAGAGTGATGTAGCTTTCTGCAAAATGTCAGACCCTAACCATTGTGAAAAATATAATACAAATACAAAGATACAGATAAAAAACGCACCAGAAATCACTCTTAAATAATGAACATGAAGATTTATCCGATGAATTAAACATACTTAAGTTGCCCACAGCTCATCTTAAAATCTCATTTTACATACTATAAAGCATATAAAAGAGGACAAGAAGTAGATGAGTAACAAAACATCTAATATTTTTCTTTGACTGTGAACACAACGAAAACGCAATCAGTTAAATAATCATCCACTACAGTTGCACCCAGCAAATCCTACATTCTCCCTCTTAAGTAATTTAATGTGTGTTAGTATGAACATAAAAAGTATTGACAAACCACTTAAAACAAAGGCTTCTACAGGAACTTGTACTATTTCTTGTATGAAAATGCAGTCATTGGATGCACATAAATCAACATAAGATGAAACAGTTACTTAAATATACATAGAAACTGCCCAATATGGATGCATAACATGGAGCAAAATGGTGGCGATCACAGCATATCAGACAACCTGGTATTTTATTATTATTTTTTTTAAATGATCGTTACTTATTTTATGACAGTAATAGCATATAGCATTATCTTGCCAATGCAGCAAATTGTCAGTGATTGTCTTCACATTATTATAAGTATATAAATCATGACATTGCTACTACATATCATCTGCGGCTCCTTCGCAAGGAAGGAGGAGCGTTGCCCCACTGCCTGGCTCAGAGCCAGCGAATGAAAAATAAAACGATGTTCTTGCATCGTTTTATTTTGCATTTGCCGGCTTTGAGCTAGCGCTGCAGGGAGGGGAGGGATTGAGGCTTGGGAGGGGGGAGGAGGAGTGCTATCAGCACTCCCTAAGTGCACATATGTGCTTGACCGGCCGTCTCAGGCCGACCAAAACACACATGCGCACTTAGGTTTCTCCAGGCCAGCTGTATTGAACTGCTGGGCTGGAGAAACCCCACACACTCCCTGGCCTGAGCGGAGCATCTTTCTAGCCCGCTCAGGCCAATCCCTGTGCTGCTCTGCAGCATAGAGATTGGATGGGAGTCTGTTCCAGGGGCTGCTGGGACCAGGAACGAGGAGATGTGGTGCGATGCGATGCTGGAGGCAGCCGGTCGCTAAAGGTAAGCTGTTAAAAATATATATATTATTTCTAACACCCCCTCATGTGACCCCCGCGCTCCCCTTCCGCGTTCCCTCCACCTGCCACAACACCCTTAGTTTGTGGCAGCCGACACTGCTACACATATAATGTATGCTACAGCCTATTAGATCTGTCAAATTGGAACATTACAACACAGAACTGTACACATTTTATTACTTTGAATCAATAGAGGGAAGGAAGAGCAAGATAATTTACTGAGGTCCTATACCCTTGCTCCCCCTGGAAAATGGTTCCTTTGTTATCAAGATAGGGATAGTTCCTCTTATGCCAAGTGGATATAAGTATTTTTAATCCAATGGCTACGGTACGTGTCACTGGAAGATCTGAAAGTCAGATCTTTGTGCCCTCACACACCTGTTAGGGTGTCATGCTTCATCATTGGGTGCTCCTTGTCTGGCCGACGCTGCAATGCCTGATGGGCCTGGGGGCTTCTTTATCGGAGATCTTTTGATCTGGAGATGCTGTATAGATGAAAGCAAGTGAGGGAGTGAGTGAGTTGAGTGAGTGAGTGATGGCTAAAATAGGTTCTGGTAACCTAAAAAGATTTTTTATAAGGAGAGGGTACCAGGAGTAAATAAAAGCACTGGTGCTATCATGTGGTTATAAGGTACCAGGATAGCTACTAGTCTGAAGTGGTCACTAGTTCGGTGTGGTCAACATGTTTCGTGCCTTGGGAGCCCATGGTCGTACGGCACTTCATCAGGACCAAGAAATAATCTGTTGTTGCCCTTGACGGGGGCTGGGGGTCTCCTTTCTATCAAAGGATGACCTTTTGATGTTAACCGGTGGCCCCAGTGGGTACCAGTCATTGATTCCACCTAAAGGGAAGGAGACACAAGGTGGAGAGGTACCAATGACACAATTAAGATAAAAGGTGCATCACACAAGTTCAGTAAAATTTCCAAGTGCAGCAGTATATTTACAGATTGATGTGTCACTATGACGTGTGCCTGCTAGTTTACACAGTGAGTGAACCTATCCTCACTGTACACAGAACAGCAGGCGTTCAGTTTAAATAAAGTTAGACATTAAAATCCTTATACGCAACATGTGAAAATTGGGTCCTCATAAAAGGTAGTCATATGTAATGCAAGGTTTGCGACGTTTGGGGGATGCTTTGTTATAGCATATCAAGACTTACCTCTATAGAGGTAGATTGTGCTCCTTAGGCGAAATGGAGGGTCCCGACCAATATGAGGGACACCTTCATGGGAGAGAAAAATAAAAAGAAGGAGGAGGACCATCCTTATTAGTCGATTGTGAATGTCATCGTTCGTGATAGAAATCCGGGAGTTTATTGTTCATTTTTATGTAGAAGGTCATGTATACAGAGTGATACCGCTGCTGTAAGTACAAGAACGCTCTCAGTGTGCAGATCGGTGTATAAAGAGTGCAGATGTCACATGCATTCTAATCGCCCCATGTGTTCATAATGTGAAGCCAGGAAGGGCGTAATGATAACCTGTTAATTCCTGGCCTGGGGTATCGTGGTTGTTGACGTATCAAAAATTGATGCCATATTGGTACGTTAAAGGTGCGGACAATTAGAGAGCATGCGAGAAGAGTGTTCCTTGAAGCTAACCATGCAGTGGTTCCATGGAAGGAAATCGGTTCGATTGTTCCCACCATAGGTGTCTTGACATTAGATCGTCAATAAAGTTATTGTGGCATTGTCAGATAAATGCTTGGTCCTAGCCCAGCGGCGTAGATAGAGTGAAGTTTTCTAACGGTGGCGAGGTGACCCCATCAAATCAGGCGGTTTGTAGTCATAATGTGACCCCTACAGATAAAGCTCGGGCCGGATAGGTCCAGTTGCTTGCAGCCCAGAGTGTACGGGATTACGTACGTGCTAAGGGTGCCCCAAATCCCGGTACACTTACTTGGTGGATGATCCGGACACTGCCAATAAACCTACCCACCTCCATCCGACCTGGAACGCAGAGACTGTGTTGCAGTGTCTCTCTCATAGTAGCGTTGGTCACGTGGTTTACGTGGGGTGCGGGTGATTCCTGCTGGGATGTTGACGTGGCGGCCATCTTGGAGGGGGGCTAAGAGTGTCTTCAGGTATTAAAGACCGATTATGTCAGTGGGGTGACTAGTTCCCCGAACGAATTGGTGTCGGAAAAGAGGAGGGCAGTGCACAATAGTATGCCTAATAATACCCAAGAGCCCTGAATGTGCGGCGGAATGTTTAGTTTCTATGACCATGGTATGGGACTATAGTTGCATGGATGTCAGTTAGTGTGGCGGCCATCTTAAGATTGTAAGGAGTGTAGTAGAACTTTGAGGGCTGTCAGTCAGCCTTGGTGCCAATCCTGGCCAATCAAATGCCTAATCATATCCTACTGCCCTTGGTGTGGGGCAATAAGTCTTATATTACGGACCATGGTATGTGGAACAGCGGTGGTATGAGTATCTGCTAATGTAATGGCCATCGAGGGACATGCTAAGTGTCTGATGGTCGTGCGGGTATGCGGGTGAGTTATTGTTGTGTGTACAGACAAAGTTCTCTAAATGGCGGACCCAGGTTAAGTACTGAGTTCATGCCAGAAAATAATATCGTCATTCAGACCTGTGCTCTGAGTTGAAAGACGGAAAATCCAACGCTGCTCCATATCAAAAAGCTTTTGCTTATTCCAGGAGGCATTTGTTTCAATCACCGCCCAGCTCATTTCCTCTGCCGTGTGTGGGTGTTCAATGAAATGTGCGCTCATTTTCGCGGTGGTTTTTTGACAACGGATATTGCTCCGGTGTTCAATTATGCGAGTCTTCACTGCTCGGAGGGTCATGCCGATGTATCTTAATGTACAGGAACATTCAATCAAAATCATTTACAGTTCTTGGTATTGCAGTTGGTGTGTGCACGTTGTGTCCAGATCTGGTTGTTTTGTAGAGTTACTTCTATTGTATGTTTAGTCAAGTGGCAAACCCCGCACTGACCACATGGATAATGTCCTTGCACAGGAGTCAGATTCCAAAGTGTGCTTTGTGTTTATTTTTACTTGAACGGTGGGTGAGTGTGAACCAACATGTCCCGTAGGTTAATCGTACGTTTGAATGCGAAGCGTGGCTTCGGGATGTTCAGATTGCCCGATTCAATGATCCTCCAGTGTTTTCTTATCACCCTCTGGGAGTTAGGTGTGTATGTCATCACACAGATGATGGTATATTCCTCCTCTTTGTGTTTGGATTCCAGCAGTGCCTCTCGATTGTTATTAAATGCTCTCTTCCATGATCTCTTTATGACAAAAGTAGGGTAGTTGCGGGCTTCCAGGTTCATGCTCAGTAAGGAAGCTTTGTTCTTGAATCTCGAAATGGAATTGCAATTCCTGCATAGTCGTAAGTATTAGCCGAAAGGAAGGTTGTCCCGGAGTGCCTTTGAGTGGTGACTCTCGTAGTGCAGTAGATTGTTACAATCCGTGGGCTTCTTATAGGTGTTGGTCGACAGCTCACCATTCCCCAATGTGATGGTGAGGTCCAGGAAGTTGATCTCTGTGGTGGAGACTGTGCGGGTGAACCTTAGAAAAGGGTTCAATGTATTTATCCATTCAAAGAAAGAGTTGCCGGAAGCTGTGTCACCCTTCCAGAAGATGAGAATGTCATCTATGTAGCGGTTGTTACTCACACAAGATATATGGTAGCAGGGTGCAACTAGGAAAAGGCTGTGACAGGGAGGGGGCACAAAGCGTGTTTGGACAAAAACCCTCACTCACTCGAGGGTGACATGCTTCATTATTGGGTTCCTCCAGCACACTGGGACCGCAAGATACCCAGTGTGGGCTACAACTTCCTGCAGGGAAGGAGCAGGAGTGTTTTATATAAAGCATGTAAGATTTCAATACCTCAAGGGTGACAGTGAGGGGCAGAGTGCAACAAAAGGTGTGTGTTTAAAACTATGTCCGTACGGACAACAAGTTTATTCTTACGTCCTACGGGATAGAGGATAAAAGCAATGTGAGACAGGGTTATGGATGTGTACCCTGTAATGAGGTCAACATGTTTCTGCCCTAAATGACATCTACATTCAAGGCATTCATCAGGACCAAGATCTTATGTCACTCTGCTAGAACAAACGTGCCAAAGTAAAATAAGAAAAATACGAAAAGATACTCAGGCCTCTACTCTTGACCAACCATGCGTCGCAGTAAAAACAACATATCAAAAGGGAGTATAACAAAACACCAACGTGCACCATCACCATACACTCCGGTGAATACCTTTTCCCAATGAGTTCATAGAGATCTTACCTATGAACAACGTGTACAGTCTGACTCTACCATCTACAGAGTCTCTCACCACATAGTGCTATGTTCCATATAGGTACCCTAATATAGGCCCGGGTAACATCATACCCTTTCACCTACATTGTCTCCCCTACACTACACTGTAAGGGGCCTTTTAGGATTGACCCTTTACCTAGTTCTAGTCCTGGGTGCAGAAGGAGGGTTTCTCCTAACAATAGAGTCCTATAACTCCATCAATAGACTCACACAGGGTGAATGAATATTCACAAGGGTTCTTAGAAACCAGGCTGGGGCTACGCCACCTTCCTCCCCATATCTACGTACACGGTTCATCCCATACGTCATCCTCACATCCAACAATGGCTAATACAAGCAACAAGGGACAAAGGAACCCTAGATACGTTCTGTATAAATACAGCACATCTTGCTAGTGTTAGCTAGAGGGAACCGAGACTTCCAGGCCGACACACTGACCAGAAACGCTGAGGCTCCTGCATGCAGACGCTCCAGCTGACAGTAGTCTGAACATCCCTCGCGGGGTGTCCAACTTGAGATCAAGAAGGGCTCCTACATTCTCACTTCAGGTAATGGGGTTCGACTAAATCTTAGAGGGATTCTTCGCTTCACACCTACTCACATGCTAGGTACACTTAGGTACATCTAGATAGGCATCGTAGGAGTACGCGCTTTCTTTTATCAATGCATTTTATATTCATGTATTTATTCATGCGTAGTGCAAGATAGTAGAACTAAACTATCCATTTATATTCATTGTACTGCTAATCATAAATCTCTGCTACTGTCTAATGGTTGTTGCAGCTCATATATTATACACAAGAATAACGACTGTTCAATAAACCCTTATTGAAACGCCCAGGCTGTTTATTCTGTGTATCTCTGAGACAAGATAAGTGACCACGAGTGACTGAGCGAAAGGTAGTACATTGTTTCCACAATTCTGAGGGATCAGGGTTGTCATGTTCCGAGGTTGCCAGAAACTATTCTCTCCCCGATAAGAGGAGACACTAGTGGCACTGTGAGCTCGCTTATGCAAACAGGCTAACATTTTCGGTGGGGGTGCTCAGAATCCGTCTGCCACCAAACCCACAGTTTATGTTATCCGAACGCGTAGGTCCTGTATGGGTAATATAGGAACTACACGACATGGCGCCACCAACGATGGTTGGGCTCTTATTTAACAGTAGAATCTGAGTAGTTCAGTCGTGCTATTCTCAGAGACCCCTACTCACAAAACGCCAGAGACGTCTGGAGTGGGTGGGCACAAACTCCTCCAGAGCTGAGTAGGCGAGAAATCCTATTTATTGGCTGTTGGTTAATCAAGCTTGAAGGACATTTGTTCCAAAAATTGTGCATAACACCTTATCTTAGTTCCCTTGAACAAAACTTCTCCTGTACAAAATGACTGAGGACCAAGATAATCCGGTGGTGGCTAGACGCCTCTCAATAGGAGAAGAAGAGGTAGAAGGAATTCTCATTGCACCTAAATTCAGACGTACTATCACCCTGAAACTATTAGAAAATGGTTTACAAGCTAGGGGTGGCATAGTAGCTTTCGTGATTGAGGCACACGAATCAAACAAAACAGAGGTATTTTATTCGTGGGTTACATTCCCAGCAGCAGATGCAAGGACACAGACATTTCACTACTATGTAGAAGGAGATGCACCACAGGAATATGGTCCGTTCGAGGACATAGAAGTTCCACTCACGTACCAGGAACACCTATACTGGTTTAAAGGCGCCCTACCCCATATAAGACACAGAGTAAGATTAGGCCCGCTCGGAGGAGACGGGGCAACATGGCCAATATTAGCGGCCTACAGACCACATCCTGACATTGACACAATGCCGCAGCCAGACTTACTCTTACAACACAAGGATTTAATCAAAATCTACAGAAACCTGACACAATTCGTCATGAGGACTTTCACAGTCCAACCAACATCAGTTGCAACAAATGGAGCTCAATATCAGGGTACAGCAACTAAAATCACACCACAAACATTACACGCAGTAATGGGCAAGATGCCCACGAAACGTGAACAAATGCCATTCTGGTTAGCTCAGAAAATAACTCAGCTCGATGCAGTATTCCCGAATACCACCCCGTTTGAAAAACACAGAATGCTAACAATCTGCTTGCCCATGGGGATAACACCACAAGTAGAGGATTGCACCTCTTGGGGTACAGTCTTTGCTGCCATATATACCAGGACTCATGGTATTCCTTCATTAGCAGTAGTACCAGACGTATTGAGACAAATACAAAACGAGTACGGAGCAGAACCTGCCCTGAACTTAGGGATGAAGTTATTAAATAACTATGACTAGGTATCAGCCATAATATTAGCTAATATTAAAGGAGAAGCAGCTTCAGTGGCAATCCGCCAACTCCTAAGGGAGTTCACCCCGTTAGAACAACAACACGAACTGCCCAAAATAATAGAAACTACATATGCAGAATTAGGCAGAGACAGTTTGGGTGGGAAAGCATTAAAACCACAACTGATGGGAAGTCCTGAAAAGGATACTACCAAGCAGACACCTGCTTCTTCTAAAAAAGAAGTGGGATAATAAAAAACAACAAAACTTTAAAAACAGATCTCAATCCCGAGGCAGATCTCCTCCACAGGAGCCCTCTGAAAAGAGGTACAACCTTAGGAATAGGGATAATATTAGGAAACCTGACAGGTATCAGGATACTGATACACGTTCCTCTCGTTCCTTTCAGGGCTCGACGAAAAACTCCGAGAGAGAAGGACGGTCAGAACACAAAGAAGAGCGTACAAAGTCCAGAGACAAGCAGCACGCTCGAGACTATACTTCCAAAAAAGAAGACAAGCCAAAATCAAAACCTCAGTTTAAGAAGAAGAAGGTTGCAGGCATAAAGATCAGACATGCCCAGAATTCTGAGGACGCAACTTCTGAATGGGGAATGGGCTCTGACGATGCTAGGCAGTGCGGCAGAAGTAACAATAGCTCTCCAGAACCTGATGGAATTTCTGGTGACAGCGGACTTGAATGATTACATCACGGTGGAAACACCAGACACAAGGATGAGCGTCCCACATAAGTTACACGAAATAGCACTCCAAATGGAGGGGGACAAGCCCAGGAAAGCTAAAGGTCTCTTTTGGGAAAATCTGTCATCTGGTTATGACATCCTATTACCAGAACAAGATTGGCCGCCAGCATTCGTTATGGAGTGCCCTAGGGAAGAAACAGTAATTTTTCCAGCATTCTCTTACCTCGTTCCCATACATCTTAAACATGCATATGCACAGGAGTGGGCAGTTGCCCTAGCACCAGCACTATACAAAAATCATGCCGGTTGGGATGAGGATTCAACCCACCACGTGATCCCGTTAAAAGTTTCACCAAATGCTCAGAGGCAATACCCAATAAAGCAAGAAGCTTAAAAACAGGTCAGGGAGATCTTAGATCAACTTGAATACCAAGGGGTGATTGAAACATGCACCTCACCAATGAACAACTCTTTGTTTTCCGTATCAAAACCTGACAACTCATATCGTCTAGTTTTAGATTACAGACATTTAAACTCATGCACAAAGACATTCGCTGTCCAAAACGCACACAATGAATAACATTATGCGGAAAAAGTACAAAGCTACACTGGATATCTCAAATGAATTTTTCTGCCACAATATAGCGCCTGAAAGCAGGTATTTGACAGCCTTCTCAGCGCTAGGGTCCCAGAGATAATTTTGTCGCCTCCCCCAGGGGTATAAGAACAGCCCGGGGGTATTCTCAGCAAGAGTAACAGAGTTACTCCAAAATTTTGATGAAGAAGCATTGTCCTATGTGGATGATATTTATCTGACGGACGATGACTTAAAAAAGCACTTGACCAGGGTGAGCACCATTATAATGGGATTCGCCTCTGAGGGCTACAAATTTAATTTTAAGAAATCAAAAATAGCCCACCTCAATGTCCTGTTTTTAGGATATAAGCTTTCAAGTGAAGGGAAAAGCCTGGCAGCTAACTTTTTAGAAAAGTGTGCGCTGCTTCAACCACCATAATCATTAAAAAATCTACAATCAATACTGAGATTCCAAAATTTCAGCAGAACATACATTTTAGATTACGCAGAAAGGGTAAAACCTATCTACGACTTAATCAAACCTGACTTTTCAGTCAGACATTGGACACAGGAACACACAAACATCCTACATTCACTACAAGAAGATATGATAGCTTCAAAACACTTACAGACACGCGTAAATGTACGCAACCTAGTGATCCGTGTAATAGCGGGTCAATGCGGGTACACTTACTTAACCTTCAATGAAGGCGAAACAGTACCAATCGCATACAAATCACACCTGTACACAAGCACAGAAATGCGTTTCACTTCAACAGAAAAAATCCTGACAGCAGTTCAGACCGCTGTAGCAAGAGAAAGAGCCCTGGGTCAGGGGAAACGGATAATAGTCGTGACCCCAGTACCAGCTTTAGAAGCTGTTACAAAGGCTAGCATTCCAAATGCTAAAGCCTTACATCCGAGATGGATACAATGGGCTAATTCTCTTACTGCAATGGATGTTGAATACAGATTTGACCCAAATCTAAAAACACAAGCATTTCTGCAATACGAACAAGAATATCCTCTACCTAATGAAATATTGCCTCTCAATCAGTATGAATATATTATTTACACTGACGGATCTGCTCAACCGGCCATACGGAGTAAGCAACAATACAGCGCAGCATGTGCAATCGTTAAAGGTTCCATCCAATTTGCACCAAAACGCAATCTCTAGGAGACTGCATGGCTCAGTTGGCAGAGTTAAAAGCACTGATACTGGCCCTTGCAAATACGGATCACAAATTCCCCACACTAATTGTGTGTGATTCCTTTTACTGTGTGCACTCATACAATGAATACTTGTATCATTGGGAACAAAACGGGTTTAAAGATGCAAAAGGTGGCACAATTAAGCATAAAATGCTATGGGAACAGGTAGTGAGTTAAAGAACGAACTACCAAGGGCTCACATGAATCATACACTGAGTCATCAGCGTGATGGCGTTCACGTTGAAGGGAATTCATTGGCTGGTGAAGCCGCAAAGTGGGCTGTACGCACAGCGTCCATAGCTGCAATCACTTGTTCAAAAACGAGAATAGACGGTGAAATTATGGTCGCTGTCATTGCTTCAATCAAAAACAGCGGAGCAGTACCAAAGAAATTTCCACTCAAGTACTCCTACAAGTTAGATGCAAACAACATTCCATATGCTCAGATTCCTGGAGTGGGGGACAGAGAAATACCAAATATGGATCGTAGGCAAGGTTTAATACTAGCAGCACACGAGGGTTTGGGCTCCGCACATACAGGCGTTACAGCGACTATTTCATTGTTGAAACAGCGCTATTGGTGGCCCGGTCTAACAAAGCAAACTAAAGACTATTTTTTTTAAATGCGACTTCTGCCAACAGATGAAAGACTCCACCAGAACACGAACGGCACAGACACCATTACTAATATCTGACAAACCTCTCGCATGTGTGTATCTGGACCACTGCGGCCCCTTACAATCTGATGGGGCTTACAAGTATATCATGGTTGCAGTGGATTCCTGCTCAAAATTCCTATGGGTTTGGCCTCAGCGCTCCTCTGACGCTCGAACTGTTATAAAAGATTTGCGAGTCTTTATCGGGACATACGCAGTTGGCACGTTACATTCTGACCGTGGCCCGGCGTTTAGCTCTCGAGCTTACAAAGAGGCCATGAAAAGTATGGGCTTTGCACTGCGGTACTCCTCTACATCCATCCTGAGGGAAATTTAGTTGTGGAGAGGAAAAACCGTGACTTAAAGCAATCTTTAACAGCTAGGGTATTAGGCAAGGGCGGTAGTTGGGTCAATCACCTTTATGGGGTACAAAGAGCACTCAATAACCAGCCAAGAAGTTCTCTAGGGGGTGTCACTCCATATGAGGTCCTATTTGGGACGAGAATGTGGGTACCTGATCTTGATTATGAAGGTGCAGTGGCGGATGAGAAACCATTTGATATCCATGATCGTTTGGCTGTTTTACAGGATCTAAATGAATCCAGGACACAACAAAGCAACGTTGTCCAGAAACAGACCGCCACTGGGGAAATCAAGGCAAACATGGCAAGACCTGTCTGGATCCCAAAAGTTGGGGATCTGGTCAGAGAGAAAATAGCGGACAAAAAAGAATTTGGACCATCATACAGAAAGCCTGTACCTATCCTAGCAATTCAAGGAACACGAACTGTTCTTTTGCTGCCTCTTGCCTGGAAAAAGGAGAAAAGATTTGTCTCAATCGACTTAATCAAACCACACTATGTGGCCGATACTAAACAGTAGGCCTTGTGGACTCCACAGTAGCAGATGCCCTCCTCTAGCTACCATCCAAGAAGTTCAAACAGAAAGACTCATCGCGTTTGAAGAGCCTCCTGTACGGAATGAAGGACTAAGCAACAATGCTATGGAACTCGTTCCCCTTGAACCAGAAGTTCAACTTCAAAATCAAACTCAAAATAACACACAAGTTGCAATCAGACGAAATACAGATGTATATGTCAACATGCCTCGACGAGAGCAAAATGAGATTTCAACAAATCCCGATGCAATTCCTACAATTGATCGAAGTGCTTCTGGCTACTTCATGAACTTTGATACGTTTTCCCTGGATCCAAGTGAACCAGAAACGACGCCAGCCCAAAAATTACACAAACAGCAAGCTAAAGACTTTCTGAACTTTCTTAAAAAGACTTACCTGGTATCGCCTTAGTTAGAACTCTGGGTAATTACTGGGATTCTATTTTTTCTTTTCTGGCTAGGCTTAGTTATAACTTTTAGCATGCTTATTAATGGACGATATCTACAACAAAGCTCTACAGCCCAAAAAGTTAATTTGATTTTAAAACCACATCAATCTTCACATCGTGAACAAAGAGACTTGTCAACAGTGAACATCACAGCAGTTCCTATACCAGACGGTATAGTCTGGGACAAAGTTGATTTTGATATATTCGGTCCGACTGAACTTTTAAAACTTTCACATGTATTTAGAATTTCATTAAGTGATATCATTACCTCCAGTACATTTTCTGATGATTGGGACTCTGAAACTGTTAATAACATGTTGTCTGATCTAGAAAGAACAGCCGCATTTCCAAACACTGAAATGTTAGAAGGTAATTCAGACTATGACACACTGTACTGTTATCAAAAATGTGGTCATCATTTCCTACACAAATCTATTTCGCCTAGAAATGTTTTTGAGTACCACCAGTGGGAGCATTGCCCTACACCACCAAAAGGTAGCTCGCATACATTTGCACAGAAATGTTCATATTTTTCAGGTTTTAACACCACTGACCCGACCTCATAATATTATAAGGTTACACAGACATCAACACTGAAAATTATGTTGACTAACACCAAACAGATAAACTCTGCTTCCTTTATTGCCCAATTGTCTGAACAAGGTTTTGACCTATGGAAGGACACAATAGACTTAAAATCAGTCTGGGGTTCTAGGGACTGGCAAGTCCAGGTAACAGAAGCGCTATTTAGAGCATGCCTCATTCCACAGCAGATGATATTTCTAAATAACACTGTGCAACAGACATCCTGTCTTGGACTAGCCAAGAACAAGGACCTGAACACACCTCGATTTCCAACACCATCGCAGATGGAGGGGTGGCAAAATTCGACTTTAAGAGAAGGGGCAACAATAGATGACGTTTTTCAGTACAATAGAACAGACCCTGATTGGAAAAAATGGGTGGTTTGGCCCTTAGACACGAACGAATGTCAGAAACGATTCTTGGGTATTACCGAAGGGTACAGTATCCACAGGCCAGACCCACGTTATGTACAAAGAGAACATCCAGGGGTAGTGACATCCTACAGTGTTGGGAAGTTGTGCCTTGATTGGCTAGAAACCTCAACACTCACAGAAGTGAAACAACACTTAGCCTTACTCTCACAGGACATGGTTCTCTCATGTGCCAGGACATTTCACTGCACGGAGCTTGCAATGGTTCAATAGCAAACTTGTCCTGCCACATGAAAGGGACTCCAGCAGCCGTGATTACACCAGTATTTGAGCTGCACACGAATGGGAGTTACTTGATGCTGAACGATCAAGGTTGCTGTGGGATGATTCCGGGCATTGCCTATCTGGTCACTGTGAACTCCAGGGTTACTTGCTGTATGCAAGTATTGTTTCCCCCAACAAATACAGTCAAGGAGGCGCCGTTATGGCGTTCGTTGAATGTTTCCTTTATACAATTTGATACTTTGAGCAGACAGAAAGCCATGCTTTTGCAGCAACCCGTACCCTTAACCTCCGCTCGAGACCTTTAATCTTCAACTCGCAAGGACCTCGACCGAGATACAGGCACTTATACGTACAAACTGCCCCTTTCATTTCGCAGAAATGGTGGGTCGTATCTTTAACATGTCTGATACGAGTGGTATTGTACACCTATTTAAGACCATAGGGTCAGGATTTTTAAGCACCTTTCAGACAATCCTCGGAGTTATTCCAAATTTTATACACTCCGTATTGGGAAGCGTTTTTGGAGGTCTTCCGCTGATCCTGCTTTCTATCGCAGGAATCCTGATTGTCATTTTTTTGCTCCGCAATGGACGGCCCAATTACCAACGAGATGGCAAAAGCGCTCCTGGAGCGCAAATACCGTGAACGCATGGTACAACATCTAGGCACACCTCGCCTATGGGAACTAAGCGCCTCTTGGTTCCTATCGTTTAGACCAGTCTGGATGGACTACATCTTACCTGTTCTTCGATGCCTGTTTTGTGGTGAAGAATGCATGTTGGACCTCTGTCTGACACTTGCAACGGACACGCCTGCGGACTTGAATACCCAGCTGGAACCCCTGAGGACCCACGCTCAGCAATGACCCCAGCGTATTCCCATCTTGATGGCTGCATTCCTTGAGAATCCGCAGGTGCCATTTACAACTGGGTTGAGCATCAGCTCCACTGCTAGCACCACTAGCACCGAGGTATCGACTACAGCACCGGCTGCCTCTACTCCAGCTATTGGCAGTGCTGAATATCATCTATGCTCCATTGACATACTTTGCGAGGTGTTACAAGGACCGTCCCCTGCAGCAGCAAGCAACGACGATGTTGCGTCTCCCAGCCAGGACACTTAATCTATAATTGGCTCATTGTGTGCTGGGAAAGAATTCAGTTTTTCTTTTTCTCCAAAACTCAACTAAATTTGGAACATTTCCTTTAAATTGACACTTTCGCTGACAAAGCATGGCCTTCGAACGCTTGTAGTGCCTCGAGTTATATAAACGAACTCAATTAGGACTTCGGATTAAGTATCAACCCTAAAAAAACTTATTTTCGAAGTAACAGATTTTTTATCTTTATATTTTTCACCTCTTAAAAATGGTTTTAAATGATTTTAAGACAAATGTTTTTATAACACTTCATGATGGTTTTAATGCACTACTACCTAAATAGTGGAAATGGTTCGCCAGCATTTTTATCATTATTGACTGTTCGGAAGAGGAGTGGGTGTTATGTTCCATATAGGTACCCTAATATAGGCCCGGGTAACATCATACCCTTTCACCTACATTGTCTCCCCTACACTACACTGTAACGGGCCTTTTAGGATTGAACCTTTACCTAGTTCTAGTCCTGGGTGCAGAAGGAGGGTTTCTCCTAACAATAGAGTCCTATAACTCCATCAATAGACTCACACAGTGTGAATGAATATTCAAGGGTTCTTAGAAACCAGGCTGGGGCTACGCCACCTTCCTCCCCATATCTACGTACACGGTTCATCCCATACGTCATCCTCACATCCAACAATGGCTAATACAAGCAACAAGGGACAAAGGAACCCTAGATACTTTCTGTATAAATACAGCACATCTTGCTATTGTTAGTTAGAGTGAACCGAGACTTCCAGGCTGACACACTGACCAGAGACGCTGAGGCTCCTGCATGCAAACGCTCCAGCTGACAGTGGTCTGAACATCCCTCTCTGGGTGCCCAACTCGAGACAAAGAAGGGCTCCTACATTCTCACTTCAGGTAATGGGGTTCGACTAAATCCTAGAGGGATTCTTGGCTTCACACCTACTCACATGCTAGGTACACTTAGGTACGTCTAGATAGGCATCGTAGGAGTACGCGCTTTCTTTTATCAATGCATTTTATATTCATGTATTTATTCATGCGTAGTGCAAGATGGTAGAACTGTACTATCCATTTATATTCATTGTACTGCTAATCATATATCTCTGCTACTGTCTAATGGTTGTTGCAGCTCATATATTCTACACAAGAATAACGACTGTTCAATAAACCCTTATTGAAACGCCCAGGCTGTTTATTCTGTGTATCTCTGAGACAAGATAAGTTAGCACGAGTGACTGAGCGAAAGGTAGTACATTGTTTCCACAATTCTGAGGGATCAGGGTTGTCATATTCCGAGGTTGCCAGAAACTATTCTCTCCACGATAAGAGGAGACACTAGTGGCACTGTGAGCTAGCTTATGCAAACAGGCTAACATTCTCGGTGGGGGTGCTCAGAATCCGTCTGCCACCAAACCCACACTTTATGTTATCAGAAAGCGCAGGTCCTGTATGGGTAATATAGGAACTACACAACAGTAGATTCCTCTAGTTAGAGGCACAATAAAAATGTGTCATAAGCATGGACAAGCCAGCACACAGACATATACTACTGTAGGATGTTTTGTATCAAGATTTAGGGGCACTTATCCTCGTTACATTCTAGATGGATAGTAAGTATGTCATTCTGGACTGTGCACCATACAAGGTCCAGAAGCCATGCCATCATTAAGCCATAGTGACGGATACATAGAATCTCCATGGCAGTCTATTGTGACCTTATTCACATATCACAATAAACAGCTGTGCAATGCAGATGGACAAGCATAGTGGCAACTAAAATACAGGGGCCCTTATATGTAGAGCCTTATAAGTCCTAAACTGTAGCGAGGCCCAAAGATATAACAAGGCCCAGACACTAACAGGCAAGGGGTGTTGGAAACTAAATGTGGTGATCTGTAAAAACGTGAAAAAAAAAACACGGGATGCTACAGTGTGGGTAGCCATCTAAATCAGCCAAAATGATAGGATGCCATAGTGTTGAACACTTCTTCAAAAAAGCGGAGTCCATAAAAGCAATAATGTAGACATTGTCCCCAAATAATGGCAGCTTAATTGCAAGCCTAAGGAAACTGGCCCATCTAGGAACTATCAAATATGCCAGCAACAGCATTGAAATAAGGCAACCCACATGAGCTTAATAAAAGGACCCGACCTTGCTGGGATATGCACTGTATCAAATGGCAAGCAACATCGGGCAAATCCATGGGATGCGCTCACCTTCCGTTATGTGGTGCTGCTCCGTCGTAGACTCTGGAGGGAGTGACGGGCCACCCGTCCCGCGTGCCTTATATGCAGAAGTGAGATTAAACAGTGTGTCTACTGGAGATTGAATCCGACGTCCGCATGCGCGTGACGTTGAACATCAACGTGCACGTGGGCGGTAGTCAGAGCAACGCGGAAACGTCATTCTGCCCACACGTTGCCATGATACCTGGAGTAAACAAACAGAAGCGTGGAATATAACAAAGCGTCCTACGGCACTCGTGTATACCACAGGAATATGGTCCGTTCGAGGACATAGAAGTTCCACTCACGTACCAGGAACACCTATACTGGTTTAAAGGCGCCCTACCCCATATAAGACACAGAGTAAGATTAGGCCCACTCGGAGGAGACGGGGCAGCATGGCCAATATTAGCGGCCTACACACCACATCCTGACATTGACACAATGCTGCAGCCAGACTTACTCTTACAACACAAGGATTTAATCAAAATCTACAGAAACCTGACACAATTCGTCATGAGGACTTTCACAGTCCAACCAACATCAGTTGCAACAAATGGAGCTCAATATCAGGGTACAGCAACTAAAATCACACCACAAACATTACACGCAGTAATGGGCAAGATGCCCACGAAACGTGAACAAATGCCATTCTGGATAGCTCAGAAAATAACTCAGCTCGAGGCAGTATTCCCGAATAACACCCCGTTTGAAAAACACAGAATGCTAACAATCTGCTTGCCCATGGGGATAACACCACAAGTAGAGGATTGCACCTCTTAGGGTACAGTCTTTGCTGTCATATATACCACTCACGGTATTCTCTTGTAGATTTTCCGCAAAGCTAGCCACACCCATCTGTTTCATCCTTAATAGCTCCCTGAGTTCAGGCAGACTCCCTCTTGAATGGAAAGCTGCTCAAGTTGTTCCTATTCGTAAAAACCCCAAGATCTCCACTACTGAGCGTTCTAATTACCGCCCCATATCTTTGCTCCCCCTTCAGAGCAAGCTCATTGAAAGACATATTAACAGACATCTGTCTGACTTCATCGAAAGCTCTCACTGCCTTGATGTCTCCCAGTCAGGTTTTTGGGCCAAGCACAGTACTGAATCTGCTCTAATTGAGGTAACTGATAACATCAGAATGGCTCTGGACAATGGTCAGGCGGCACTCCTGGTGCTGCTTGACCTGTCGGCAGCATTCGACACCATCTCACATCAGATCCTACTGGAGAGACTTTGAGACATTGGGGTACAGGGGCTTGCACTTAAGTGGATGACGGACTTCCTTACTGATAGAACCCAGATGGTCACACTGGGAACTTTTAGATCAAAAACCACCAAAGTTACCAAGGGAGTCCCACAGGGCTCTTGTTTGAGCTCCACTCTTTTTAACATCTATGTAACCCCCTTGCTAAACTTATGAGGAACCTAGGGTTCAATCCCATTTCATACGCGGACGACACCCAGCTCCTCCTCACCTTTGATAAGAACAGACCAGATATACAACTCATCTTCTCTGAAGGCATGAAGAATATTGCTGCCTGGATGAGGACTAACTTCCTCCAACTAAATGCCGAGAAATCGGAGATCATGTGGTTTGGAGGTACAGCTATAAGCTGGTCTCCCAGTTGGTGGCCCGAGGAGCTGGGCAATGCCCCGTCCCCTAAGGAAGTGGTCAAAAACTTAGGCATCAGGATCGATCAGAACCTGACTCTCGATGCTCATGCCAATACCACTGCTGGCACCTGCTACTACACTCTCAGTCTACTTGGAAGGATCTTCCCCCTGTTACCTTCCTCTACCAAAAAAACATTGATGCAAGCTCTGGTACTAAGTCGACTGGACTATTGTAACGCACTGTTAGCATCGGCCAACGAAGCCTCCTTAAACAAGCTGCAAGTTGTGCAGAACACGGCTGCCCGTCTTGTAGCAAATGCCCCACCTAGAACGGCTTCCATTCCCCTCCTTAAAAAACTCCACTGGCTCCCTGTGAGAAAGCAGGTAAAATTTAAGATAGGCTGCACTGTCTTCAAGGCCCTTAATGAACAAGGTCCTTCCTACCTTTCTGCTAAACTTATCAAGTATACCCCCTCACAACCTCTTAGATCAGGCTCCAAGCTCCTCCTCTGCACCCCTAGAATCAAAAAGTCGCGCAGCGGTGGCAGAGCTTTTTCATACATTGCCCCTGGTTTCTGGAATGAGCTTCCCCTCCAGCTCCGCAACTGTCAGAGCCTCTCTCAGTTCAGGAAGCTTCTGAAAACTCACCTCTTCTGATCCCCTTGTTCTGGATGATGCCCCCCGTCCTAAGTGCACAGATACACCTTCGGGGTGATTCAGCACTATATAAATTAATAATAATAAT